>LD688989.1:1492955-1509572 GCA_003118335.3 Papilio memnon
CAGTGATGACCTTAACAGGCTGCACGCCGCTGCCTGTCAAATCAAGGTACTAAATAATGACATCAACACAATATAAAAAAGTTAACCTAAATCATTACCGCAAACAACAGCTACCAAAATGTTAAAAAAAATGTATTTCGTTTTTAATAAATGTGTAAAAAAAATTTTTTTTCGGTATTATATTAGTAACTGTATTCCAACCTTCTGGTTTAATATTATCCCTTTAACGGTCATAAGGTGTTTCTATGGTGGGAAATATATTCCCTCTACCGGTCAGAGAGTCTATTACTGTAATTATATAAAATAATTTATTTTTGGTAGTATTTCAAGTAAAACACTTTGCGAAAATCAAGTTTTTATATTTATTACAAAAATAGTAGTACAACATAGTATGCTGTATTTATATAACAACAAAAATCTAATTTTATTTATGAAAATCACTGAAAAAAAATAAAATAAAAAAAATGAAAATGGTAGTGAACATATCGGTTCTAACTTATAAAGGGCTGCGTAATTTAAAAAGAGACTTAAAATTACTTGTTCTTTCCGTTATCACAGCCCCCCAAGAAAAACCACTAAGGTTTTATTCAGCGTTATATAAAATTAGTTTTAACTTGATTTCGTATAGTTAAAAGATAAACAAAAGGTTATCAAGGTAAACTTTCTGAATAAACTGTGTTAGGTGTTCAAGCTGAAGGGTGCCGACAGGAAGCACAAGCAGGACCGCGAGAAGGTGCTGCGGCGGCCGCGCTCCGACCACGACAAGTACCAGCCAGGCTGCGACGCCACTGTGCTCACCACGGTAACTATACACCGGTTATAACCATAATTTACTTGTTAAATAATTCTAATTAAATTGGGTGTGAACTGAGTTACAAAGATAACCAATAACAATAATCTTCTTACTAATGGATGGATGTTTGTTAGAGTTTGTAACCTAAACTCCTGAACATATTACGATGAATTTGGAAGAACACATAGGCTCCTTACTTTTATTTCTAATTCCACACGGACTGACTCGCGGGCTAAAGCTAGTTATTAAAATATATTAATAATTTGCTATCATTTAAAAATTATGGTTTTATTAATAGGCCCATCTTAAAGTGGCTATGTTCAGACTGAACGTGACTTATATGATTTCAATAAATATCGCGTATGATCACCAAAAATCCAACTATGTCTCTAATCTTAGTGCATTTGTCAACAGCTGTCGAATGATGCCATGATGCCACCGCCGTCACTTGTCACCACATCACCACCTTACTCACCAGAACTATGGTAAGTACTGAATATCACCTTTCATATTTTTAGCCATTCAGGTCAGCTGGGAGCAGAACGGGTCCTTGCATCATTTTACCCTAATTATGAATAATTAAAAAAAATGCAAGCCATACTGTGTACGTCTATCATATCTCAAATATTTATTCATTATTACAATTGACGTCAAGCGCCTAACAAAATTTATTAGCAAGGGCATTGGCCCTTCAATGTAAAAAGTATTTTTTTTTATTATTAAAAGAAGACAATAAAGTGTAAGTGTAAATATTTCAGCCAGACATAATCAAAGTCATGTACAATATAAAAAAAATGTTAAGTACATCATAAAGAAAATTGCCAACCCTACAAGATCTCAATTCTCAACAATCTGTTCTGAGATGTAATTTAGATAAGAAAAGGGTAAAAGCAGAGGGGATATAAACCAGTGAAGGACCGACTGTATCGAGACTATCCGCGCCGCAACTAACCGGTTACGCGCCGTCGAAGCCCCATTTACCAGTTTCCATGCAGCCGCGACGGTTTTAATTGATGATGCAATTACCAGACAGTATGGACGATATTGTTTAATAGTCATTAGCTACATACATATGTTTTTTATGTAAATGACCTTAAACTTCGTCTTTCATACTCTTTAAAACTGTATCTAAGCAATGTATATTAACAATCCCACTATGCTTGCTAGAATCCCTACAGATCCAAATGGATAACTCAAAAACGACTTGTCAATTTTTTTTATTAAAATTTTGGACCACTTATTGATAAGTATTTTTAAATTAAAAAAAGATCTCATTACTAACCCCCATCACAATCATGGGCTTGATTTCTCCTTGATCATCGGCTGGGGAGGTCCTTTCATTAAGATAGGGACTGACGATTTTGTACTGTGAAAACCCACGGTTAAACTACTGTGACGTCATAGTTCTATATATGCATCGCAGCGTAGCTTGATCTTGTTTAGTTACGTTGTTGTCCTAGCAATGTGTTAATGGCAGGACGTACTGTGAGTCACTCGGCTATTGTCGTCTAAATGATATACAAATTGGCAAATGCGATGCGCCATTAAACGGTAACCGGAGCTAACGACAATCTGTCCACTTACCCTTGATCCGTCTTCTAGACTTCTAGAACTCTATTCTAATCTATTACAGAATACTTGAGAACTTTACCAATACTAACCGAAGGTAATGTTTTTGGGCGGTATTCGTACTTATGGTCAATTTGCCCTAATGTCGAAAAATGTCAAACGTTTTAAAAATACACTAAAAAAAGCGATAATTTGTTTCTTCTGAAATTATGTCTACACACAGGCTAATGCCGTTCTTGTTTTACGTTATTTTTATCAGATTTTGATAATGTTTGTCATAATATCGCTTTTGGAGGAGAGGCTCTGTCTAGCCTACGTGTATACTTTTACCTATCTTATCTGTCGTTTGGAAATATTCCATGTGAGTGGTTTCCCGTGTAAATGGCCATATCTATTTAGCAGCACTGTTTATAATAAAATAACTATTTATTTATTACTAGCTGTTACTCGCGACTTCGCCCGCGTGATTTTAAAAAATAAAAATTATAGCCTATGTTACTCACTGATAAGGTAGCTTTTTAATGATGAAAGAATTTTTGAAATCGGTCCAGCAGATTTTGAGTTATTTCAATTTTTAACGATTAGTATTTTTTAACTAGATCTAAATTCAACGACTCGAAGATGTTGGCTGAGATAAAAATGTTCCACCGCTCATTCTCTATGACCTTTCTCTGACCCCGCTGCGGTAATTCATTGCACCGAGTACCAATTGCAGCTACCAACTAACAAAGGCACCTCGCACATTTCTGTAACTATGAACGGGGTCATTGCAGACAACTACATATCTACCACATGTATAATAATTTCAGGCGCTATTTATTCTTTAATGCATTAAACTCTGTTATCTTTGGTTAAAAATGTGTCAAAATAAAAGGCGGGTTATATAAGCTGTCTATGTGACGTAACAAAGGATGTGAACAGATTTAGGAAACGGTTATCGATAATAAATGTTATCGGTTTTCAAAAATAACGTTTAAGGCGCAAACTTACGCATTATGACAAACGAATATTAAAGTTATATGCCTTGCATGTAATCGAAAGACATTATTTTCCAGGCCACAACATTGCAATAAAGTGTTATTTATCTCTATAGTATTACGTCGACAGGTTTTCAAAATAAAAGTGTTACGTCACTGTTAGTCGTGTAGCCTGCCTTATTACGAAACAAATTACGTTACTGTACTCAACGTTTCGGTTATTTCATAGGATTTGACCGAGATTTCAGTTTTTGCAGTTATAACTGAGGTCATAGACTAAGAAATTGAGAAATAACGGAAGGTTTTTCATACAAACATTTTACACAAAAAAAAACAACTTAGTTTCACATAAATATGATTTAAAGTTGTGAAATAGAACATCTGAAGTATTGCAAAGAAATTACAGTAATTAGTATTATTTATACAAAAATCGAAAACCCGATTTAACCAGCATCTGTTGTTAATCTCTGCGTAACCGTCACCAGATTACGTACCAGGCCAATTGTTCAGAAATAAACCATGACGTTACAGATTGCAGAAATAAGAAATTTCATCAAGATCCATCCATTTATTTTTATAGGCTAGACCGTCTTCTGCTTTTGGTAGTTTCTCATCATCAACTTGCCCTTATCCCTTACGGAGGGTCGGCACAGTATGTGCTATTCTTCCATACATTTCTATCAGCCGTCATATCTGGATCCACTCCCTTCTTAAGCATATCCTCTTTCACACAAGCCATCCATACTTTCTTCGGTCTTCCTCTTCATTCACATTCATTCTTAACACTTTCTGGTTTATGTCCCCATCGTCTCGTCGCATAACATGTACATACCACGCTAACCTTTTGCTTCTCAATTTCTCCACCACTGGCGCTACTTTCAAACTTCCTCTAATATACACATTCTACTTTCAGTTATTCAAAATGTTGCAGCCTGTACGTTGTAATTATATGGATCTTTTATATGCAAACTACGCTGTTAGTGTATCAGTTAAATTACTTTTAATATTTGGTACAAATGTTAAACAGTTTATCTTTGTGCGCTCTGCTAGACCGATAATGGCATCAGCGTGAGCGTAACAAAAATATACGGTATGCTCACGAAAGTATCTCGTCCCAGTTTTCATAATTGCGCTGCGCTATATTTAGCCGCATTGAATTCGCCTCCACCACTTCCGACGGAGAACTCAACCCGTTCGAAGTGGTTCTGTTCGGGTGATGATTATTTACTGATTACTTGAATTCTAGTTACGTTTGTTACATCTACAAGGATTCAGATAAACGATTAGGCTCTTAAAATTTAATTTATAAAGACCACTATTAATTCGTGTCAATAATGGAGATTATAGAGGTTCATTAAAAGAGTCAAAAGAGAATAGAAAAAAACAAAAGCACTTAAAAAACACACTCAGAAATGTCATCATGAACGATTTACGAGCCTTGACCATCGACAATGTAAATTGCGTTAGTGCAACGGACACTTTATACACAACATTGTACTAAAACGTCTTAGCAATGATTCAAATATTGTGTAATTTAATAATTTTGACCTCTTTACGTCATGAATATTGTTTTTAGAATTATTATTTGTTTATTCATTTATACACGCTAATGACGAGAGGAGAAACTACGATTTACAAATACTAATGTTGTGTCAGGTCGGTTTATTTTGCTACAGCATCGTGTAATAGTGATGCCCTTCACTGCGCGTTGCATTTATTCTTCCAACTAAAATCTCATTGGATTCACTGCCCTACAATATTGCAACGTCCTCTCTTTGAACTAAGTAATAGCCCGACATAAAACCAGTTCATGCTGGTTTTATACTAACGTATTACCCGAAATTGCATGGAGTGTATATAATATCCGGTTTGTCGCCGATTTGACGTTCATAAAAGTTCTTGCATAACAATAAAACGTTTTAATTCTCTGCTGTACCCATACAAGAACAGTCCAGTACACTGAGTATTTTGTTTAAATTCTTTCTGGAAAATGATATATAATATCGATTGAAAATGTTATTGCCCGTCACTAGTCCGCACCGCATGACGTTGTCCAATGCAACGCGAGCCGGGCACGGCCACTGCGAACCGATTCTAACCGGTTTGGATCCAATCGACAAACGCGCCTCACTCAACCAATCAGCGGCCATTCAGCCCAGTCGTTTGCCTTCCGTCGTACGTTTTGTTGCGTTTTGCTTCTGTTTTCTTGATAATATTTGCTTGTGATATTGTGCAAATTCGTAGACTGCTTTCGAACTGGGTTTATCTTGCAGTGTTCCATTGCGTACGGTTTTAACTTACACAATATAGAAGATAAGAATATTTGGCAACGTTTTTACCCGTCATTTACCGTACTTCTTTTGGAAATAATGTTAGACAAGTGAACAAAACAGACAGTAATTACATTTCTTGACGCGAGTGCTTTGTGGAACCTTCGGTAATCGTGACAAATGGTTGTTGAGGCGGCCCGTGGACCAGCTATGGTGGTGGTTGCCGGCGGCTTGGCGTACCGCGTCGGTTCCGGAGCCTTTATCTTCTTCAACCTGACGAGACAGGACTATAGCTGACGAGTATTATGCTCGTTCTCGAGCAGAGACTGAGTGCGCGGCATCTGGGGCGCGGGGTCGTTCTCAGGGCTCGGCTGATACACGGCGTCGAAGCCCGAGGTTGGCGGATGAAGTTTTCGTTGTTGAAAGCCGAGGTCGAGATCGAAGCGGACCCTGATACGTACAGAGAGCTGGCACGCCGGCTAAAAGCTGCCAACGTACACGTCAGGCCGGCGCGGCTGTGCTCACGACTAGCGTAAATATCCGGATTTTACCGAATTTTACTACATTTTAGCAACACATTGCCTTTCATTTGGTCATAGCACTTCAATACATTTTGCATTTTACATTCGGATAATACGAAACTATCTCTATACACTTCAACATTTTATTTTTAAACATTTGGGAATCAGCTGATATTGCACAAACAAAACGTTTGTAGTGCCAAGAGGAAGATCCAATTAACAACACTGTTAACTAGGTACCTCCTTCCAAAAATTTAACATTAATCTCATTGTAAATGTTTTCAACTACAAGATTTGTTCACTGCTGTCTCAAAATAATCAAATATCTCCTAAAATAGCAGTTGATTGGAATGTTTACATGTGTTAGAACAAAGTCAACTTTGTACAGTTTTTATTATGGACAAAAATAGGTTTTTTTAACTGTTTGTTGACGACAACTTGTGTATTAATGAAAATAATATGTTAATGATAATGCAACTTCAGACTATTCCTTATTATGGCCATTTACCAATACTTTTTGATATTTTTATTGTAAATCTGTAGCCAAATATGTTAGTTTTTTATCTAAATACATTTTTTTTGTTTCAGTGTGGCCCCTAAATCTGTTTCAAGTCCTATGGTGGTGAATAAACCTGCGCTGCAACAACCTGGTAAGTGACAGTAAATAAACATTTGTATAAGTATAATTAAACATGAATAACCAAGATTTCATAGAAATGCAATATTCTCCTCGCTGAATGAGATTTCTTTCGAATCTAACATGAGTTTCTTGCTTATGAAGGTTGACATCAAGACCAGACAATGTTTCTTGCTTATAGAGGTTTCTCGGTTGTCCAGGTTTGACTGTATATGAAAATAAATTGATTGGTTTATAATTTTTTTATATGTTATTCGGAATTACTAAGTACTATCCTCTACATCTAAGCCAAATTTAATTGAGAAACATCCATCCATCAAAAATTTTGCGCATTTATAATGTTGGTAAGTTTACATAGATTTTCTTTTCATTTTTTATCAATAAAATGTTCTTTTACAGCTATTCTTGCTACAACCGACCAGATGAAACCACTGTACTGTCAAGAGTAAGTATGGCTTTATGTTATCTTAATTCTAGTTTATTTTCACTGTAATAACATTCATGTAGCTACAGTATTCTGTCAATAAGTTCAAAGTAAAGAAGTTCAAAGGGAATTACATCTAAAGCTTAATTTACTTAACTTAAAGTTTATTTAGACTGTTACAATGTAGCTGCAATACAATGTACTGACATAAACTGGTTTACACTGATTGCTCCGTGGACACTAATATTGAAATAATTACTGGCAGCTTCCCGAAGATTGTGTCAATTGTGTGATTTTAATTTTAACTTACCTGTGTATTATCTAACAAAAGCAATATTTAAAACATTCATTTAATATGTATTGTGCAGTGGTGGGGATGTGAAAGTGAGCACCCCACAGTGCCACTCGCCGGATGCTATCCTGCCTGACCTGCCGCAGTCAGCGGAGGATCCTGATAAGGTAATATACTAGCATTTGCCTGCAACTTCCTCTGGTAGGAGTTAAAAAGTTAAGAAAATAACCTGTCAAACTGTTCTGGAGACAATTAACAAACATTTATCCATCCTAAATTTCACCTTTTTAATATTCATCTCCTCCTCCTTATCCTACTCCCGTAGGGTCGGCGCACCGGGTTTTCGTCCTCCAAATAACTCTGTCATCCGTCATCTCAGTCGTCACTCCCTTCTTGATCATGTCACCTTTCACGCAATCCATCCATCTCTTTCTAGGTCTACCTCTACCGATGTACCCCTCCACATTCATAACTAACGTCCTTCTTGTTACATGCAATTCATCCCTTCTCATAACATGCCCATACCACGCTAACCTTTTACTCCTTATTTTCTCAACCACTGGGGCTACTCTCAAACTTCCTCTAATATAATAATATTAGTATTTAAAATGATGTGTCATATGTATTGTTAGATAACCAAGCAATGAGCCACTCAATGTAAATGTAACATTACACGTAAATTAACACTAGACTTTCAGTGATTAATTAAGAATTCTGAGTATAGCAGTAAATACATAGTGAGTTATGTGCGCAGAGCGGTGGTCTGTCAAAGGAGGCTTCGTCAACGGAGACTCAGGCGTGGTTGTCTCAGCACCGCTTCTCCCAGCATGCACCGACCTTCGCCAATTTCTCCGGAGCGGATTTGCTACGGTATGACACTTGCATTATTACTAAACGATCGATGGAAATGCATATTTTGCAATAATAGAGAACCAACTTTTACCTGCAATTTCGTAAAAAACAAAACAAAAGTAAGTAGCCTATGTGTTCTTCCAGACTATACTCTACTCAATGCCAAATTTCATCTAAATCCATTCAGCAGTTTTTAATTTCTTAACTTTAATTTTTTAATTTCCGCATTTATAATTACTAAGGCTATATTGTTTTTTTCTCAGGTTGTCCCGTGATGATATTATCCAGATCTGCGGCCTGGCTGATGGGATACGCCTGTTTAATGCTTTGCATGCAAAGTGAGTGAAAAGTTTTTGTATATCTGCCTGGTGCTATAGTGTTCATAGACATCAAATAAAACGGAAACCCATATACATAGCTATTCCTAAATAGCTGTTCCCATGCGGTTTCATCTGCGTGTAATGATTTTTTTTTTGCAAAACTTTCAAATGCAAATGTCAAAATTCAAATGACAACAAAGGGTTTTGACATCGGCTGATAATTACAGTCACCATGACTACCCTGCTTACTTGATATTGCCTTGTAGTTTTGTCCCTTTCCTGCATAATGGTTCTTTTTTTTCAATTTATTTACCCCCTAAGTCTAATAGCGTGAAAATATATAACCTAAAGCGTGTCGTAAGTGTTGGGCTTTTTATTAAAGAAAGAATTATTCAAAAATATGCTGTGATTGCTGACATCCTGCATAACAAAGTAGTATGTACACTTTATAATATTAATTACTAGACTAGACTATATCTTGCTTCCGACTTCGCCCACATGGGATCTAAAAAAAAGAAATGCAGCCAATGTTGCTCAGGGATAACGTAGCATTTTAAAAGTGAAAGAATTTTGAAAAAGACCCAGTAGTTTTTGAGTTATTTCTGTATATACAAAAATCTAAAAATACAAATTTTTCCTCTTTATATTAGTATAGATTAGTATAAGTATATATTATCTGGTAGTCTATTGTAATAATATTTGTGTGTGCAGACGCATCGAGCCGCGACTGACGGTGTACGTGTGTCCGGCCGGCGGCGGCGTGTACAGCGCGCTGTACCTGCACGCGTGCCGCGCGCGCGACCTGCTGCACAAGCTGCGCCCCCTGCTGCACCCCCTGCACCCCCTGCACAACACACACGATAAGGTTAGGAAAATCACTAAGAGCGGGCACACACCGTGGACTAAACTATCGCACAACTGTTGTGCGATTGTCGAATATTTCGTAGGAATTCAACTGTTTAGTTGCTCAACTAAAAATCGAGTATGTGCACCTCCATATAAGCTCATAAGAATCAAAGCGCGACTAAACAGTTGTGCGATAGTTTAGTCAACGGTGTGCACGCTCTAAGTCTTCAAATAATGTTCAAACAAATACACTGGCCAATTGGCTAAGGCCAGCAAGTGTTTTTCTTTGATATTGAACTATGCTTTATATTATCTGCTCAATATTAAGGGAACTAAAATACGAATTCAAGTGAAACTCTTTATTTCTAAACATTAAGATTACGAGTTTTACTGTACTGGCATTTGCCTTTTTGCAATTTCACGTCTGCGCTGAATTAAAAAAACTATCTAGATTAAATTTGACAAACAGAAATAAGACTGAAAGAATGTATTAACTACTAATTAGATATTTTAAGTAAATTCCGCGCTCGCGAATTCGTTTTCCGTCTTTTATATGTAAAATATCGTTAAATGGACATTAACAACTTTGTACAGGATAACGAGGCAATACTGGTGCTGGGTCCGAACGGTGCCCGCGTGCGATTGACTGACGAGCTGGTGCGGCACATGCCCGACCACAGCACGTACACTCTGCAGCGACTCGACGACGGCACCGTGCTGCTGCGAGCCACCGACAACTGACGTCACACGACACACGTCCAGAGACGTGACGTAACAACAGATTGAACCATAGACAGAGATTCAAAAATATATAGAGAAAGCATAGTTGACACTCCACTTGAGACATTTTTTACATCCACTAACTCAAAACCACATGTCTCAATCATGTTTATGTTTTACTAGCTATTGCGCGCGACTTCGCCCGCGTGAAATTAAATTATAAATGAAAAAATATGTTACTCACGGATAAATTACCTTTCTAACGGTGAAAGAATTTTTAAAATCGGCCCAGTAGTTTTTAAGTTATTTTAATACATACAAAAATACAAATCTTTCCTCTTTATAATATTAGTATAGATATGCACGACAACTGATTTAGTACCTTTCAAAGAAAGTACCAGTTAAAAAAAAATGTTCACTATCTATGCCTTGTCTATATATTTTTTTAAATGTCTTTGGTGTCACTGCACCGATTTAGTTTGATGCCAACTGGGTCAGATATTGTTGGTCTAATATAAATATTAACGACAGTTATTTCTCTCCAATTTACAGATAACATACTGTTTTGACTTGATAACTTGTGTTCAAGTTATAATTTTATGTTAAATGGCAGTACTGCCAATATTTCTCTAATCATATAATAATTATGATATAGAATGTGCGATTTTTTTAAGCTAGTATTCTAATAGCGAACTTTTGTTATTTTTAGAGTTAAGTTTGTTGGTAGTTAAATATGTTAGAAACGTCCCAATCGTAACTCAATGTTAAAAAGGCAAAAAAGGTTTTCAAAAAAACTGTCTAAATTTTTTTTTTAAATAATTTTAAAATAAGACTTCATCTCGATATATGTCATGGACAAAAATTACACAAATATTAATAAATTCTTGATTAGGTAATTATACAAAAATACAATTATTGTAATTTTTTGATAATTTTACTAACTTTAGCCACAAAAAATCGCAAACTAACAATTATGGTAAGTTTTAAATTGTCAATTAGATTAGAGAGTGGTGTTTTATGATTACATAAATGTGAATGTAAACCACGAAATAAGTTTTTTTCTTTGTCTATTTAAGTTTATTCTATAGATTATTTTTAATTATTTGAATCAAACATTCGATTTCAAATAATATAATTATTTTGTTATTGTTATGGCAGCTACAGTTTCCACTATTATATTAATTTTATCACTTTATTATATTAATATTAATAAGTACATTTTGTTTGTTAGCTTTAAGCTGAGTTATATTTAGTTACCTTACGAAATTATGATTATTTCCAAAAAAATTGAATTTATAATTTAGGATAAGAGAAACTTTTATTTGACGTAAGACCAGTGCCATCTGGTGTCCGGTGCCTTAAACGTGCCTGAGCAGATTTGCCGCTAGTTGCTTACGGAGTATTATGCATATTTTATTAGATTTTACATATTAAATGTTATGTTGCATGAAATTATTAGTGTGTAGTCTATGTGAAATGCATATTAAAGTAAATAAATGTATAAAATAATGGTGCCTTTCATTTCTCTGCAAATACAAGGTTATTGGTAGACGTATTCCCTTTAGGTTATAGATGGGATAATTTGTGATTATTTTGACCCCCCATATGCATTATGCAAAAGTTAACCGTTTTGAGTTATGATTTTTTTAAACTAAGGCAAAAATTGAACTTCAAGTCGCACTAATTATTTAATATTAAAACATCAACATCTGTCTAAATTTAAAAAATGCGAGATAAAGAATTTTACTTCAATATTTTTCGAGATTCTCATCCACTGAAATGTCTTTAAAAATAAGAAAAATCGCTGTGAAACTTGGCTGGAAGATTAAAAACAACAAGGCCCTTTTCCTATCTCTCCAAAATGTTATATATTGACTTTTTGTTTTTAAAGCTTTTCAGTTTAAGATTCTTAGAAAATATGGTTCTTTAGCTAGCATTTTTTAATTTGGACAGGTTCTAGATGTTTCTATATTGTTAAACTAGCTGTTCCCATGCGGCTTCATCCGCGTGAAATTATAAAAATTTTATTTCATTGTTTACCTACATTTGTCAAATTATCAACTGCAAATGTCAAAATGACATGACATGATGACAAACCATGGCAATCTTGTTTCCTTGATGTTGGCAGCAACTTATGGTCTCCTTCCCACATTAGGGTTTTTATCCAAAATATTTACCCTCTAAGTTTAATGGCGTGAAAATATATAGCCTAAAGCGTGTCGTAAGTGTAGGGCTTTTTATTAAAAAAAGAATTATTCAAAAATATGCTGTAATTGCTGACATCTTAGGCAACAAAGTGTGTGTTTACGCTTTATTATATATTGTTAAATAATCAGTTGATTGGTTTTTATAAATTTTAAGAAAAAATTAGGTTATAATTGATAATTTTTGTTAAATACATTTTTGAGGTTGCATTTTGATTTATTTAAAAAAATCAAGATTACTCAAAAATGGTTAACTTATGTACAATGCATAAGGGGCTCAAAATTATCACAAATGATCACCTCTATCACCTCCTAACGGAAAAACGTCGAATTACCAATAACCTATAACTGGGCTTATGAACTTGAGTTGAATTGATTACTAAGCGTTCCGCTTAGTGTTGATTTAGTTCGACATCTACAATAAGCATCTATATCCTGAATGCAAGGATTGAGTAAAATAAAACTTCTGAATTGCAGCTTAATTTTATTAAAATATTACAAAGGCACTGTAACATCGCTCGAGTAATACTGTGTCCAATACAAAATATCTCGATGCCTTCGGTATATGGAGCTAGAGCAGCGAGTACTGTTGGGTCACTGCCCGCAGCGTAAACCATTATTATAAAATGTTATTAAGGTGAGTTTTCACTGTCAATTTGTATAACCTCTCTCACGCGTCTAACAAAAGGTAAGTCGATAGTTTCTCTTATAGTGACACTTTTTCGTTGCAATAAGCTGTTTCTTTTAAAGGTGTTGTATTTAGTTATGACAGTGTAAACTCACCCTTATGGTTTTTGTTATATAACCATACTCCCGTCTCTAGCTTCAAACACCATCTTGTGATGAATATTTAACTTTCTTAAAATAAAAACAATATCTCGCCGTAAACAATACTTGTTACGACAGATAGAGAATAAATAAGATATTACTAAAGTTAACCGCTTCAACACGTGCGTCTAACAATTATCTTAAGCTTTTTTTTAATCATTTTTTAATTTATGTAAACAAAATATAAGCTAATTGGCAATCAATATAACGGTCATATATGAGTCGGTCTGTTCATATTATTAAAATAATTTCTAAGCCCTCCATTAGAACGGACGTTTTTTTAACGCTACGTTGGCGCTTATTTAACGGTATCGCTTGTACATGTCTTGTTTTGTGTTCAAAATGCTACACTGAATAAAAAAAGCGTTGCGTACATGGAAATGCGCTTATTCTATTTCAACGTTTTTTTAACGCGCGTTATAAAAGCGCCCGTACGAATGGACGTTAACGTATTATGCATTTCAAATTACATCAAGTAAGAATTTAAGAAATAAAAGTTATTACTTAAAACAATAATGGATATAAACGACTAAATTATTTACAAAGCAAGAATTAGAAGCTTCTCTGTTCAGAGATTAACAAATAAAACAAGTAACATTGTGACAGAATAAGTTGAAAAACATTTTAAGTGGGTTTCCATTACCGAAACATGTTTATGCATTTCTTTACGAGTTTTGATTCCCTAAAGTCGGTTACACACCGTTCAAACTAGTTTTAACTAAGCAGTTCAAGTTTCAATGTTTTACTTGCGAAATAAGTAGAATCATTTTATTCTAACTTTTGCAACTTTATTTGCTGAGAATAAATTAGTCTAAAAACATTATTTTCTCTACTAATTAATGTATATAAAATCCTCGATTTAAAAAGTCAATTACTACAAAAGTTAGTATACAAATATTTGCATTGGAATGAATAAAATGCAAGATTAAGAAAATATATTGGTCCTAAAAGGAAATTAGTTCCTTTATATAAAAATTAGTAAATATAGATATACATAAATCTATGTATAATTTATATAAAAAATATATAACTTTTATAAGAAGACGTTATTGTCCGTTTTCTTTCACAAATATCGATAATAAAGATCTTAAGAGATGTCAATAGTTTAAAAACCATATCTAAAACTTTTCATTAAGATTAATATTTGGAGAAGGTAAGGAGTAAAAGGTTATCATGGGGGGCATGTTATGAGGAGGGATGAATCCCATGTAACAAGAAGGACGTTAGTTATGAGTGTGGAGGGGTAAAGAGATGGATGGGTTGTGTGAAAGGTGACATGATCAAGAAGGGAGTGACTGAGATGACGTATGACAGAGTCATGTGGAGGACAAAAACCTGTTGCGCCCTACGGGAGTAGGATAAGGAATTTTAGGGTAAGAATTATTCAATGATTTGTTTAATGTAGTTTTATATCAATATTTTGGCAAGTTGGTCAATTTTAAGATTTTCGCATAATTTTAATTATTAAAATTACAAACTATTGTTCGACATTAAATTACGCACCAGTGTTAGATATCTATAAATAACGGTCTTCATTGCTACAGTACTCAAAAAACATGTAATCTCTTTTCAAAGTTAAATGGATGGATTTTTGTACACATTTTTAGCTATAAAACCGTAAATATAGTGTAAAAAGATTCCTACCACATTTTATTGCTTTTGTCATTATTTTCTAGAAAATGATTATTTAAAAATATTAGTTTTGTATATAAAAATGTTTACAATAATATATGCATTTGGTATATTGTTGTGACATTATTTTCATTTAAGCAAATGAACACATAACTTATTTGAATGATATAAAATTACAATACATCAAGCTGTACACGGTTGATTTTTTTTTACTCTTGTTCAATTTTATTGCTGTGGAAGGAATAAACAAATTTAATATTTAAATTCCACTAAGAGGACAAGCAAATTTCCAGGCAAAGATTGTATGATTGAGGAATGTGCTAGAAAATTATAATTACAGCAACATTGGGAATGTGGCGATACACATGTATATTGTGGCGAAGTTGTGTAATGTGGCGTTATGTTGGCGTTTGTCAGTATTCTAGTTGGCGTAGTGGTGCGGCGGCGCTGGCGCGAGCTCCACGTAGTTGGCGGGCAGCATGCCAGTGCGGCCTGTGCGGAGTACCTCGCCAGTCATCCAGCCCTCGTCGATTGATGTCACGTTGGATATATAGTCGCCTTCGCGGAACGACACCTGTACAAGAGAAAATATACCTTATAACTAAGAGAATAAAGATAAATATCATTTCGGCATTAGAAAGCTACGTTATCGCTGAGTATCATAGGCTATATTTTTTAATTTCACGTGGATAAAGTCGCGAGCAACAGGCGATTTGCGTATAATTAATAAAAAAATATACTCACTTCGTCGCTATCATTCGCTTCATAGTCGTACATTGCAATGTATACTCGCTGAAAAAAACATTTTTTTTCATTCAACGGTTAACTCAACTTAGTATAACATTATTACGTGTTGGGGGGTGTGGGTACCTGGTTCGTTGGGTGGTGGTTGTTGTTGGTGCGCGGTTGCTCAGCTGCCAGGGGGTCGAGGTCGGTCACACGTCCTATCTGCCTGCTTTGTTGTTGCGTCGCTTGCTGTCCTCCTGCTAATATCAATTAGATTGTCTACAAGCGTAATTATGTTTATCGAGAGGCGACTATTATAGTGTACAGTCGAGGAAACTGGCGGTGTTGCACCTTAAAAGCAACAATCGTCTGAACATTATTAATATATCTAACAGTCTGTTAGTGATACACGGCTAGTTTCTTTTTATAGTTATCCCTCAAGGAATAGGAAGAGGCGCAGTATATCACGTTGCAATGAACAAGACAATTTTTCCTGAAGTGGATCATCGCGGAATTCCGCGACTGTACATATTAATCTATTCTTTACTAAGGTATCTAGGCATTCTTAGAGTTTAATAGATTTGTCCTCGTAGAATACTTGTAAGTTTTTTTTAATGTTTTTATGAAGTAATCATTGATTGTTTAATTAAATATGTGTAAAAGAATTTAACAAGTGATATTAATACAACATTGCACCCGAAACACATTAAAGAAAGCTACACACAGACAGTAAGAATGTGACAGATTAACAAACCAGTGAGACCATAACCTTTTGGAATAAGCGTGATGAAAGTTTCACATATTAAAAAAAGTATATTAGAGGCAAACCATAAATTTAGCCAATTTGAAGATGAAGAAAAAAAAATAATCCAAATCGATTTAAAAGACGACCTTTTCGTAAATATTCTATTATATTATAAAGAGGAAAGATTTGCATTTTTGTATGTATTGAAATAACTAAAAAACTACTGGGCCGATTTAAAAATTCTTTCACCGTTAGAAAGGT
>LD688989.1:1557606-1580662 GCA_003118335.3 Papilio memnon
TTTATACATGCCGTAAACTTTATTATAGGCATATACATTTAATAAATTACCTTTCACGTAATATTTATGCTTTGTGTTATAAAATAATTCTAACCATCTGATTAACATACTTGTTTTCTACTTATTGAATACTCCTTTTTAAATAAAAAGGCGTATGCAAATGAACCCAAACAAAGACTAATGTAAAGGTACATTGAAAAAGGAAAGATTTGTAACAAACTAGGTGTGAACCGCGATGACTATATGATAAACTAGCTTTCGCCCGCGATTCCGTCCGCGTAGAATTAAAAAAAGGAGAAGCAAGTAGACTATGTGTTCTTCCAGGCTATCGTCTACATCTATGCCTAATTTCATTGAGATCCCTTCAGCAGTTTAGGCTACAAACTCTAACAAACATCTATCCATCCATCTAAACTTTCGCATTTACAATATTAATTAATAAGATAAGATTAAACCCGCAGTAAGTATTCAATAAGTTATATAGAAAATTCGTTACGTGATCGTAATTTTTGCGAAGAAATAACATTTAACGCCCGAAATTAAGATTTGTAAAAATAATAAGAAGCTTCATTTCGTCATTATTCTGTTCATTGAATGCTTAGAATTTTCCTTGCAAAGGTTTAAGATGAATATTATAATTTGTAATTACATACCATGATATCAACTAACCCGTTCAAATGTAACAGGTATGTTACATGAATAATTCTAAATATTATACATATTGTCTTCCGTATGCTTTATTGAGGTGAATTAAAACTGCAGTCCTCTTTTTACCAAGTTTTATTTGTGATATCAAATTTGACAGGAACAAGATAACATCAAACACAAGATTTAGTACGTGACTAGTAAAGACGAAAATAGGACATTTTTGGTGCAAGGTGGCCGAGAAGCAAATGTCCGTAAATAAAGACAGTATATTTTTATGATCAGCAAATTAAAGACTCTTGAAATTACGGTTTATTTCTTTAGCGATGATTTTATGCTGAATAAAAATTGAAATAACTGTTTACCATACGGCCCTATAATAGCCAGGATTCAAGAGCTGGGCATTGTAGTTAGGAATGACAGATGGCACATACGATTTTAAACCGGGAACGTAGGAGATTGGCGCAATACCGGGGTTCAACCAAGGCTGGGCCACAAAGGCGGCAGAGATGACGGGTGACGGGTGTGTTTGAGTCAAGGTAGCAAAACCTGTGTTAACGTCTTTGATCGCTTCAGAAGCTTTAACTGCCGCAGATTCAACTTTGGCTGCTTCAACTTGAACAGAATCTTCAGATTTCTCTACATTTTCAACGGGTTTGCTTTCGGCGACAGCAGATTTGACCGCAGCAGAAGCTTCACTTTCAACATTTTCTTTTTGTTCTTCTGCCTTAGCCGGTTCAGGAGCTGCGCTCTTCGCCTCTGCTACCACAGCGGCGCTTTCTACTGCTGGTTGGGCAACAACAGCGGCAGGTTCTGTGTACGCAGCCTTAGCGATAGCACCATCTGCGCTCGCCATTGATCCCTCAACTTGGGCTTCGGCGGTTTTCAGGGCATCCAAAGCTTGCCATTTCTTTTCTTCAGCCGCCCAGAAACTTTCCTCGGCCCTCTCTTTCGCTAAATCGTTGGCTTCAATGATACCTTCATCTTGTTTTTCGACCGCTTGTTCAGCTAATTCTCTCGCTTGATCGGCTGCGGCTCTAGTGAGGTCCTGTACCTGCACCTGCGCGTTTATAGCAGCAGCTTGCAGGTCACCTGATGGGATAGTGGGCACAGCAGCTGGGATAGCTACGGCAGAATAAGCCAATGGATAAGGTATGATTGGAGCGAAAAAGGCACCAGAAGGTGCGCCAGTCGCGCAAGCCAGGACGGCGGCAGACAATATCTGAAAAAAAAAATTGACGTGAATACTTCCAATAATAACAAAGTGTTTTGTTAGTAAAGCAGTGCGGGACACGGTATTTCAATCAGGAATTTACAATTGTAATTTATAGAATGCGATAACTGCTCGAAGGTTAACTGCAAGTTAGATTTTGTATTAAAATTAATGTATGCAATTAAAAATCACTTGAAACTTGACTTCGAACTGTGAAGTAATTCTGGTTAAAGAATGATTTGCTAATTTTAGAGCCGTAATTCCGTTATTATGTGGCAATATCCTATAGATTATAGATATCTTAAACAAAGTCAAGTACTAAATTTAAAATTTTTATCCTAAAATATATTCTTGCAAGGCTTTAATAATACTTTGAAAATTGATTGTGGCCAGTATTTCTCTAGCATTTATAGATTTATCATACTTTAAAATATTAAATTATAACTGAATTAGTTTTTTCATAAATAAAGCTTGATTAGTATGTCTAAGCCAAAATGTTTTTATATTATTATAATATTTTGATAATGATTTTCAAATATTAATATATTTTAAAACTATACTAAATCAGAGTTCATATAAGCAATATCCCCGATTTAAATTGAATTAAAATATTTGAAGTTCAATTCGCTACATTGTTAAAAATCAATTTCTTATACACTTTTTAGAAGCACATATCACAAATAAATTCACTCAAACAAAGGAACACAAGACTGACCAGAACTCTCATCGTGCAAGATGTCTCGAAAGCTACTGATTGCCCTCATCTCGTCTCGATCCGTTTTTATAATACCGCGTCATCAACAACCTCTATATAGAACAAGAGGACTGGATTCTGTATGCTAAGTTTCTTGAAAAAAATAAATTAAAAAAAGTTGCCCGACAAGGGCGGAAAGAATGCAGGAAGCGCGCGCTTTTTGACAGCCGATGGGCGCCGGTTTGATTACCATGGTACGTTTTCGACGCATTCAATCGATGTTACGTCATTATTTGGGCGGCTCCTAAGATGCATTAGTTTGGCACGCGGCTACGCTCTTATATTTTTCTTGTGATTGTAATGAAGATTATTAGGCTGTAATATTTTATTATGTTAGCAGTTACTTTTATAATGAGTATTAATGCGACATTTTAATAATGACATAAAAAATCAATCATTAACAGGCCGAAAAGATAAATAGTAGGAAACTCATGCAAACTATTATGTTTTAACCGTTGAAATAAATTTGTAATGTTATTGATTTGATACTAAATAGAGTAATTTTAAACGTTACGTGGGTATGGTTGAATTGTGTGACTGTAGCAATAAAAACTACGGAAATCTCGAATCAAATCATAATTATTTGTAAGGCGATAATTTAGTAAAAATGGAATGTAAATGTTTGAACTTGAAACTTCTTTTATGAAATGTTTACTTCCCCATAAATTGTTTGAGACTGCTATTTAAAGATAACTATATGAACATTTTTGTTATTAAGTACAGACAGACGTACATTTTATCTTTATGCATA
Source organism: Papilio memnon (assembly GCA_003118335.3). Classification (NCBI taxonomy): domain Eukaryota; kingdom Metazoa; phylum Arthropoda; class Insecta; order Lepidoptera; family Papilionidae; genus Papilio; species Papilio memnon. Next base: position 1,560,970 of record LD688989.1, read on the forward strand.
TATCTTGTTAATGACAAAATGTAAATTGGTATGTCTGAGTACTTGGGTACTTACGAGTCATTTTATTGGAATTAATCGGTAAATGTCAACGTCTAGTTTTTTATAAATTGTTATAGTTATGAAAATGTCAGTACCCAGGCCGACAGGAAAATTGATGTTCCCGGGCATTTCATGAGAAACATCCGCGTAGGGTTTCTTAGTTCAGTGTCGACTCATGTAGGATTCACACGCGTTTTGAGTTTTTTTTTAATTTCATTTGTGTTGCTAATAAAAAACAAATGAGGATTTAATTATTTTTAATTAAAATTAATTTAGTAGCATTGCGCTTTTGTTAAAAATTAATTAAAGCATAAATCTAAGTATGTTGGTAAGTTGTTCGTGACATATGCTATTAACTTCTTAACTCAATATTAAATTAATTAGAATGATTTTACTAGGATTAATAGGTATTAATACAAAGTAAAAATGCTAAATGTCAAATGTCAATGCTATACATGGAATTAGACTAATGTTAAATCAAGTTTTTAGACTAAAAACCCTTCCTGCTTTATGTTACATACTCTTGTCACTCGTAATAAAATAAGAACTAAGTCTCAAATATTTTAATAGTAAGTGAATCAAAAAAACTCCTTCTAAAGCATTTTTACAGATTTATGTCTACTTGTCTCGACATTTGCTAAAAAGGAAAGGGATGATGGACTCGACGGGGGAGAGGATAAACGGGAAAAATGACCTATTTCAGTGAATACTCTCCTCTGTTCTCTAGTTATCTAGTACACATTATGTTGTAGATATCTGAATAGCAGTCACATAAAGTTAACTGACCATCTCATATATCCTCTACTTAAAAAAAGACAAATCCCACGTCATACATTTATCGGAAATTCATTTATTTCTTGATAGGGATCAGCTGGGAAACAAAGACATCTTAATCACGGTATGAGATCGCTATGCAAGGGCGATTACCCGTGATCACTTTCCGGCGGTCTTGAACCGTGACGCGCGGGCAACGACCGACCGACGCACGCGCATGCGTAGCACTCCGATGCAATCGTGCAGCATTTGTTAGTTTTCACTATGGAAATACTGTCAGGTTGGAATCAATTCCTCCGGTATTGCGGATGTCTATGTCGTCGATGTTCACACCGTTCCTTTGTCCCCTTCTCTTATAAAAAACGCAGTAAAACCCTCCTCTCTGAATTTATCTTAAAATGCAAATAATATTTTCCAATATATTGTTGGTAGTAAAATGTTTGTGAAATAGTGGTGAAAAACAGATGTTTCTCAACGTTATTTTCAGAACGATTAAAAAGTTATGACCTTTCGTATATGTATCAAATTTTTAAATAACTTAAATTCTCACTAGATATATACTTAAAGTTAGTACTTAAATCAAGGCAGTGACCTTGTTAGCTTATTCTAATGATTGTTTAAGATTATCAAACTTTATGATGCACATCATAGCACTATTTAGCGCATCATTTGCAAAATTGTTTTATGTAATCAGTGAATTAAGTTTTGTAAATGATACGCGTTGAAGTCTTTTGTTAGTTAACTCTGCAAATGTCATAGTAATATAAGATGTATTAGTAGTCATACAAATTATTCTATATTGAAAAACATATATTTTATCACCTATCTTTTGCCATCAACTTGCCCTTATCCCTTACGGAGGGTCGGCACAGTATGTGCTACTCTTCCATACATTTCTATCAGCCGTCATATCTGCACCCACTCCCTTCTTAAGCATATCCTCTTTCACACAATCCATCCATACTTTCTTCGGTCTTCCTCTTCCTTTACAGCCATCCACATTCATTCTTAACACTTTCCGGTTTATGTCCCCATCGTCTCGTCGTATAACAATCACCTATCTTTTGCCAAATTCTATTTTTCATTTTTATCTTATTATCTATTAAAAGTTGATTTCTATATAATTTGCGACTTATTTTATTGTCTACATAGTCATGTAACAATATATGCGCTCCACTCAGATCGACTTTTGCGTGTAGCAATTTCGCAAGAGCACATTTTGCAAGTGCAATTCTCTCAGGCGTTTCGTTATTATCGTGCCGCACAAAGAGATGTCTCACGACTCTTTCAGTTTATTGACAGAAATTTATTCTAGAATGTTTGTAATACCAGATGGTATAAGAATTCTCGATTAATATTATGGCTTTAAATGTACAAATGTAAAGTTTAAATCAAATACAATATGATTTGGTCAGTTTCCGAATTTAATGTCAATGAATTTGTCAATTTAATGTCAACAAATTATGTTATTTGTTTTTTTATTTTCTGTATATACTCGTACGGTAGTAGATGGTTTAGTACAAGCTGTCATTGTAAAATATATTGTGATAGATATTATGTGATTGTGATTAGATTTAGAAAAACGAAATAATATTGCAGAGCTTTTGCAGTTTTTGTTTGGTAGGCGTTTCTTAATTTATCCAGCTTAGGTCATAATGTTAGTACAATAGGTCAAGAATGAACATACGCGACCAAGATTAGGTAGATGAATTCAATTAGGTAAAAATACTTCTACTTTAAGGTATTTCTGATACCGAGTTCGACTTTTTTGCTTAATTCCACCAAACTTATTAACCTTTCTTTAATTACCATATTATTAATCATCTATTTAATTTGTATTTTAATGATACTCTTGCCCAAAATTAAATTAGGCTTTTATTTTATAGTTTGACGAGCTGTCCGTTAGTTCGTTAGCGCGAATTTGAATCATCCGTTACGCCATTTTGACAGCGCGGAATTTAAAAAAAGGTAGCCTATAATATGCCCGTTCATGTCAGCTACCCTTCAGTGAAAGTCCGATCGAAATCGGCCTAGCCGTTTCGGAGATTACCCGGAACAAACGCGGCTTGCGGACAGACAGGCAGACAGACAAAAATTTTTTAAATGCTATTTTCGTTATCAGCAACGCAAATACATCATCTTCCCGAAATTTTGAATTTTTCTTTTGATATTACAAACAGACACTCCAATTTTATTATATGTATATAGATAGAATAAATAGATAAAACATAGTTTTAAGATAAAGATAACAAAGCTTGCTTAACCTTAATTTGAAAGCTACTTTATCAGAAACAAAGAATGATATCATTCAAACTATCAATTACGCAAAAGTTTAAACGTTACCGTTATTTATAATCAAAATCAATGTTTACTCGAATTTCGTTTATAACTTACTAGCTTTCGCCCGCGACTCCGTCCGCGTGGAGTTAAAAGAAACAAAAGTGAGTAGCCTATGTGTTCTTTCAGTCTATCCTCTACATCTTTATCAAATTTCATCAAAATCGCTTCAGCCGTTTACGCTACAAACTCTAACAAACATGCATCCATCCATCTAAACTTTCACATTTATAATATTAGTATGAAGTTTTAATTATTACAATTAAGTGAATAAACATCTCAATATCTAGTCTGATGTAATTAATTTCAATATATTTACTCAGTCGGCTTAATACAGCGTTAATTTATGAAGTTCTTTGTTGGTTTGACACTTGACTTTTGACATTTAACCGTGTTCCTTTGTTTCAAGGAATGGTAATTCCCTTTCGCTCTGATTCAACTCGATATGATATCGGCTCAATATTTTATTATCCCACACAAGTTATCTACTTCTTTGTCATATTTATAAACGACATGTTCATGTGGTCATTTTCCTTACTATCTATATGAGATATATAATTTTTATTAAAACTCGAAGGCTCTATGACAGTCGCTCTAATTCCTTGAACTCATTTTTTGTGTAACAAATGTACTTGTTCAAGGTTATGTTGATATTGTAGTTCCGCTTGTGTCGCGGAATTTATTAATTACATTTAAAGGCGGACACTTGGACATTCTTAATTTGAGAGTTTTTATTCAATTTGCCAGACCTGTGCCTCGTATTTAATATTTTTTTATAAAAGCTGTTAAACTATATTGTCCGTATTGATCTTATCGTATTTGTATGCAAGTCGAATGGGCTCGTAATTATATGTATGCAAATAGTGCTGCATTATGCTGTTAATAAAATTTAATGACTTCATTGAGTAAAGTGCAAATTGAATGAAAATAAAAGACATGTTAATTTACTATTTCATTTATTCACTCATCCTCGCCTATTTTGCCTGTACATATTTTTTACATTTAAATAACATTCCAAACATCATGAGTATTAGATTTGGTAACTAAAAGCTATCACAGTTTACCATCCGTGCGCGAGTCCGTGTCCGTAGGCGCCGTGCGCGGCAGCGGCGTAGGCGACGGGCGCGTGCAGGAGTGGTGCGGGGTGGGTCTGGGACAGGGACTGGGTGGCCACGGACCGGCTGCCGGCGATAGCGGCGTGTCCGGCAAGCAGAGCGGGAGCAGCGTAGGCGGCGGGCGCTGCGGCGTACGCGGCCGGAGCGATGGCGGCGTGACCGTAAGCGGCATGGCCGACGAGCGCGGGGGCGGCGGCGTACGCGGCCACGGGGGCGACGTGTCCAGCCAACTGCTTAGCCAGCACGGGGGCGACGCCGGCGGCGGCACCGTCCAACTGAGCCTCGGCGGTCCTGACAGCGTCTACGGCTTGCCATGAGTGATCTTCGGCGGCATTGGCAGCCTGGCCGTGGATCTCGGAGGCCTGGTCGTGCAGTTCACGGGCGGCATCGACGGCTGCGCGGGCGTGGTCGGAAGCCTCAACGTGCGCGTCAATGGCGGCACCTTGGATGTCTCCGGGAGAGATGGTGGGCAGAGCCGGGGCGGCGTGGGCGACAGCGAGGGGTGCGGCGTGGGCGACGGCTAGGGGGGCGGCATGAGCTAAGGCTAAGGGAGCGGCGTGCGCCACGGCATAGGGGGCTGCATGACCCACTAAGCCGTGAGCGTAGGGTGCGGCCAGCAGGGCGCCGGAGGGCGCGGCTGCGGCGCAGGCGAGGACGGCGGCGGCGACAATCTGGAAAGAAAAAATCCCATTCAAAATATCGTACACCGTATTCCAACAATCCAGTATTTGAGTCACGTCACTAATGTTAGGGCACAACACTATTCACGTAACACAATTTTAGAGGCGGTTCAACTAACCAGAACTCTCATCGTGCACTTCTGTGGTAGACTGCTCGAAGGCTACTGATTGCTCTCATTTCGTTGGCGTCGGTTTTTATAGTCGTACCGCGCGTGGTGTGAAACGGAACGCGCGCGAAAAAAGTAAGTGGTCGCTCTCAAGGGCGGGAAGGGTGCAGGAAGCTTGATTATTTTGTCTAATAGATACGTGGTCGAATTTTGATGTAGCCTCGGCCTTTGTAGTTGTGGTCACTGTCAATAAAGTATTGATCATAATTAATCATTCATTTGCGTTTTTTTTAAATCTGAAATAAATATCGCTCGACCTATATTATTGTGGTAGGTTGTGAGAGGCGTGGGAAAAACGTGTAGTTTTTATGGAATTACGCTGCATCGTATAATTTTCCTCTCTAAAGAATATATTTACATTTAAATGCATCACCTACATCTGAAGCTAATGTAATACTCAATTAAAATAATACTTATGTGGGTAACGAGGTTTATTTGATTGCATAAGCACTGCTTCAACATTATAATCACATTTCTGTCATTAGTCGACGAGCTGGGAAAATAAAACTTAACGATGGGAGACAGTTCCCATCATTTTATTTAACTTAAATATCCCCTTGGGGGACTACAAGCGTTATTTTATAATAAGTAAATTTTAAAAGAAAACCTTTTATAGACGGGAAAATAGATTTGACGCAGACTTGTACTCATAGGAGTGGAAATATCCTCTTTCTGTGCGTCTCCTCTGTCGATTAAAGATAGTCAACGCATCTACTTTTGTCATATGTCTATGGGCAGTTGTCGCTTCCCTTTTTCAGCGAATTCAGGAGCCGTTTGCTTGTTTACTGTCGCAGACCATATGTTTTTTATATGTTTTGACAGTGTTACCCTATTTCAACTGAATTATTGTACAAATTCTGACATCGTTTACGTGGAAACATCAACATTGAGATGTGACATTAAATTGCCGTAATGTATAGAATAATGTTGCAATGTATTCTATCACAATGTACAGTAACTAAGGCACCTCAAACTCTATACTAATGGATATAGGAATGAAAATAGAATAGGAGTATATGATTGTAACGAACATTAGGTCAGCAATAACTATTTACAATTCAGCTGCGGCTTGACCATTATAACTTGACACATTGCTGACCATTGTCTGTTTATTCGTATACATTAAATGGTTTATGATACACAATAATTTATTTATTTAAAAATATGTATTTCATAATATTTTGTCGAGAGTTTTTAAGAAATAATATTGCATATCAAATCTAATAGACACCATAGGGTGTAGTGGTCACTAAGGGAGCCTCTTAAGGTAGATTTAGACTTAAGTAATCATTAACAGTGAATGTGGTACATTTTATTAGGAATTACCTGCAACAAAATTATTACTTGTAGGGAAGTTATCAACTTTACTCTATTTAAATCTATTACTTAATTATTTTAGTCGCTTGTTCCATATACAAGTTATAATTTAGTGGTTTAACTTAAACCTTGCCTATGCAACTTTCACCGCCACACCCTACCGTTGTTGGCGATTTTAGTGCATTGCAATGCGTTTGCGAACTTGTGATCGGGTCTAATACCCTATGTAGGTCAAATATAATTAACACCATGATAAACGATGATTTTTCTTATAGATATCTTGAAAGTACAATAAAAAAATTAACGCTTTTCCACACATTTAAACAAAACTTGTCAATTTTGTGTGTAACTATATTTAACTAGTAATAATTTGAAATGATGAATATCTCGATCAATTTGACAAAAAATTGATAATTTAGTCGGTGGGTTATTACTAGAAGTGCAAAGTAAATAAAGTTTAGCTTAAGTATCTCTTGATCTCAAAACATTTGCCATGTGACGTCATAGATCATCATTAGCCAGTATTAGCCTATCTCGCAATATATCATTAATAGCACCCGGGTTTCACCATCACGCGAAACATCTGCGAAGTGTTAGTACGTGTATTTTCGCACGTAATTTGGAAACAGTTATTGTCAATTACTGGGTAGAACAATGTACTATAACTATGCATGTAAAAGCTCTTTGTTGGATACAAGGTTGTGTTTGGAGAATGCGGTGTTTTTTGCGATTTTAATTATTCGAGTTTTTGCATTGTTTAGATATTGCATTGACGTTTTTAGGGTAAGAAGTTTATTGAATCTATCCATCAATGTTGCAATATTAATGGATAGAATACAAATTCTACTTTATATTTATTTTTTAGTTTATTTTACTCACATTAATTAATATGACAATTAAGTTTGCTCTACTTTGTAACGATAAATGTCTGGTGTCCAATAAATCTAATAGGTCAACATTAAATGGTTGTTATATAGATTAAAGGCGGTCGTGGTAACCGACCTTTATCGTCCGGCTATACTTAGCCACTTATTAGCTACATAACGTAATAGAACTAAAATGCTAAGACGCAATTATAGGATTGTTGTACTGGTCGTTTTGTACCGCGAGGTTACAATGGTATTGGTCATGAGTGGGGAAGGATTTATTACGCAAGTGGCTAACTGGAGCAGTTTTGCGCAAACGCGGACGAATTCTTTGTTATTTATTTAAAATATTTTTTTTAAAGTTAGTAGTCGAAAGAAAAGTACAGACATCTGTTAATCTTACTTCATAATTTGTTGGTCTGTACAGACAATGAAAAATTTAGAGTTTTTTAAATCTACGTTCTTTTATATGAACCTTTGCATCTTTCTTGTTTTAATATAACGATTAAAATAAAAATAAATATGTTTAACTTATCAGAATTTATTTGACGGCGTCATTTGATTAAAATTTTTGCGCAAACTAGGGCCAACTGAAACCTTTCTCAATAAGCGCTTGCACCAAGATTTGCTTCAATCTTGGCAAAGCGGAAGTGTCAGATAACACGGAATACAGCTCATATATGTAAACTATTGGTTTTGTTATTACGAAATCATATCGCTACATAGATACTATAAGGTTCAAACTTTAGGCTTGTGGTTAATTGGAAGCGAATGTCCTACATCCTACTGCTAAAAATGTTATGGCAGTGTTATCAGCGACATTGCAAGCCGCCATAAAGTTGGAATTGAAGTATACAATGGCAAGTTCGTCTATGAGGCAATTTTTTAAAATTAATATGACTGATTATATTCTCACAGTGTGTAGCCGTGTATGGTCATTTAGGTCAGTTGAAGGTGTCACGGTGAATTTTAATGTACGTATTGATTGTGGCCCAGTTTGCGATACGCGTAGCTTTTTATTAACAATCTACCCTTACAGCCCTTATAAATAAAAAAAATATCACTAGGTATTTCTGTTCAATAATGAGGCAAGCTTTACTTAGGTTTATGGAGATTAATAATAAGTATTGAAGGTTTTTGTAACCGTGGGTTTTTGCAGAAACAACTGCTTAAAATATGTTGTTATCTCCCTTTTTAACAGAATGAGTGGGAACGAGACGTTAATTTTAGGACTATAGCTCGTAAATCCGGTAAACTCGGCATTTTTTCTCGTTGTTCCATCTCAGTGCAAAGGCCTTACTGATCTATTTATGAACGTCACGCTCTGAAGACTTCGGTTTTACTCTATTAAAGGTTAATCACCTATACTGGCTACGTCTTTTTAAGCGTGGTTTTTCACTAACGAAACCATGAACAAAAACGTATTATATCAGGTGTTTTCAAAGAGTAAGATATGAATCTAAGTGTTTTAATCTTAGCATACTCTATGATGTTGAATTTTAGCTATTTAATCTTTGTTCAACATGAACATAAAAATGTCACAATTACACTCAAGAAAAGATTGTTGAACGTAAAGTTTTGTTGAACATTTTTATAAGAGAAACCACCAGATTTAACCCTTAAATGCATCTTGTTGCCAAATGTATACATACCACGTTTTACGTTATTTTATTGAAGTCGTGTGGTATGTGTTTCCGAACGCACTTTCACCACCATAGATAATAAATATATTGAGTGTTTTTTCATATTTCTTCATAATAAATACCTGTTTTTGTTATATTATGTTATATGTACCTAAATATAATACTTTCCAGGGCGCAATCAAACCATGCCTTTAAGGGTTAAACAAATCTGGTGGTTTCTCTTATAAAAATGTTTGTAATGTGTGTTTAAACAAACATACAAACAATGTATTTTATACAGTTGTTAGATTAATCAATAGGCGGCATTACTTGTAATAGATATCGCATTACGTGTGAGGAACGATCACTTGACCATTGTTTGTTGAGGTATGTAGATGTAGAGCAGATCAGAGGCGGCCGCGTCACGCCCTGCCATTCACTCCGGTCCGGTCTAACTTGGATGTATAAGCTATAACGGTTGTGCCTTACTATCGTACTCAGAATTATTTAATGGTTACATAATTAATATCTTATCGTAGATACCAGTGGATCTACGACTAAATTATATTAGGAAAAAATAATTAGAAAAGTACTAGAATTAAGTAATTTGTTAAGTTCTATTTATGATTTTTATAGATATTAAGTGTTATGTTCGTAAGTAACTATATAAAATTACTAGCTGTTGCTCGCGACTTCGCCCGCCACAAATTAAAAAATAATTTAAAATATAGCCTATGTTACTCACAGATAAATTACCTTTCCAACGGTGAAAACATTTTTTGAAACCGGTCCAGTAGTTTTTACGTGAATCGAATACATACAAAAATACAAATCTTTCCTCTTTATAATATTAGTATAGATAGAGATAAAATGGTAACAAGATTCCAGAGAGACGAGAATAGTTATTTCAGTGTTAGGAATTATTAAGTAAAAATGATATTTCAACGGGAAATCCGTGTAATAAATCGTAATAACCACAAGGAAATGACACATTATCTCGCTTCCGCTTGTAACAAAGCCCTTACCTTTCACCCTGCATTCCTGACCAGGGCCGCCGGACTTGGTATAAGTCAATATAATGACCTCGGTGGGGACACACACTTAAACATAATTACCAATCGAATAACTAGACAATAGTAACTCTATTCTTATAGTAACAAAGTACATGTTATGTATGGCTTTTGTTTTAATTTCGAATGTAATGACGTGACGATAAGTTATGTACAGTCAGCTGCATAAATATGTAGAAACTAGCTTTTGCCAGCGACTTCGTCTGTGTGGAATTAAAAAAAAAATAAAAGTAAGTAACCTATATGTGCTTCCAGACTATGTTCTACATCTATGCATTGCATTGAGATCCGTTCAGCCGTTTATGCTACAAATTTTAACAAACATCCATCCATCCGTCTAAACTTTGGTATGATTAGTGTGATTCACAGAACTTGTGCTAGCCTCCTGATACAAAAATACATATCCATGTGTTTGTCAATAACAAATATTTGGAAGCATATGGACGGATCTTGCACATGCGATATACTTTAAAAATTTAAAATGTAAATGCCTACATATTTATGCAGCTGACTGTACTTGGCTTTATATAAAAAGTGCGCGTATGATTATTGTTAATTCGATGTGAAAGGAGACAAGCGACGGGTGATTTGTTATAGTTTCGTAATAATTTATTTGAAGTATATTTCGTTATCTAATTGTTTAATGTGATTATCGATGTAGGCTTGGAAATGGTTTTAGGCGCGTTAGTTACATTTTAAAATGGACGTATTTAAGGGATTAATTTCAGTTTTTCTAAAACTTCTATCAACTAAGTAGAATTAGTTCGAATTCGACCTCCACTAGATATGTCAAAAACGAAAGCTTAGCATTGATCTCTTGTTAAGGAAGTAAGTGAACCCGGATACACTACTGTCTATACGCGAAAAAACGTTGCCTACAATATATTCTCGTTTGCTCTTGTTTATAAAATTTATTGTCGCCAATAAATGCCGGTAGATCTTTGAAGGAATTCAAATGCACTTGCACGCATTCGTTGCAACACTTGACGTAACTTTTGCAGTGATAAACCATCTCAAACTTGCTAACAAAAAAGCAACTTAAATGTAATGAAGATTCGGTTCATTTTCCAATAACGAAATCTAATTATCCTGCACTTTGTATGTACAGAGTTTACTTGCGTGATTATGAAATAACTGACTGTGAGGAAAAAGTTAAATTAGGTTCTTATCTCTATGACGTATCTAATCGAGTGCCTGAGGGTTTTAAATTATTTCGCTTGTTGTATAAACATTGTACATTCCACTTAGCTAACTTACGTAGCACAATAATAATTAATTAATTTCAATTAATCACCAAAATGTTGTGCTATACAATATTTAGAGCCTGTCCCACCAATCCAACGTGTAAAATATGTGATGGAAATATCGGATTTTGTTACCTTATCAGTGACGACATCTTAAGCTATCTGAGCCTCTATCAGCCGGTGGTGGGACAGGCCCTTAAACTTACAATAGCTATTATAAAGTACCACCTGGTTAATTTCAGTACCTATTGGCAATTGTGTACTACGCAGTTATGTTTGAAGTTTACGTGCAAAATTATCACAAAGTACCCGCAAGGCAAAGATATTAATAAATTAAATTATATACCGCGTACCGCATTGCTAAATTGTTCAATCTAGGAAATAACGGTCGAGTATTTTGTACTATAGAAATATAAATTCTTCGAATAACTTTTCATAAAACCGCTAGTGAATACAGATAGATTAACAGATGCTGTCTTCTATAAACAATGCCATCTATCGATTTAATTGTAAATCTCATTTTGAAGCAGAGGGTTTATCACGAATATTTTGACAATGACAATTGACGACAATGCTCACGGCATTGTCAAAATTTATAGGAATTTGTTGTTATATAAATCTCTTACACATTTTGTGGATAAGGCTACAAAAACGTTTACGCAACTGTTATGTGAATATTCGTGATATACCTCCAGAACCTATTTTAAATTCAACAAAATCGGTTAACAGTTTATAAACTGTTTCATCAGAATAACAAAGAGTAATTTCATAAGCTTTTACTTATAGAGCTATCAAAATCTGATCAAAATATTACGAATATGTACATACAAAGAGATAAAATCTATGCAACCGTGTTTTTTTTCAGTACAACGTCTTTGTTTATCGGATTTTAACGTGACCATATAATACGCCTCCATGCCTGTAATTGTGTAGATTTCGCTACACAATGATTGCATCTAAAAATACTTCTTTTGTATGGAACTTTAAAAGTTTTACCTTGCTACTATATACAAACTATAAACTGGTGAAATCATTTAGTCGTTAGTTTTCATATAAGGCTTTCCACTGTTTAAATACACGAACAATGAAAATATTTTTCCAAGAGAATGTAAGGAAAACAATATGTTCTTTTAAGCTACTAAATTGCCTACTACTGCTATTATTCTATGCTCTGAGTGAGACCTTAGTGACCATTTAAATACACTAAGAGAAGCAAGAGTAATAAACAATGATTCGAACATCCAGGAAATATGTTTTTTAAGCAGTAACATACAAATAGTTGAATTGACCACTATTGCCCAACCCGGTGGCCCCGCCGACTAGACCCTCGTGCGTTGATTATCTTGCATAGCAAAGGTTATCTCTGTCAATGTCGAAATTAAAGATTCGATGCGATATAATCGACGCCGCTGATTGTTGGGAACTGGAAGCTCTGTGAAAATAGTCTCAGCTACACAATCATCTAATTGTTTTGTCTATAATATACGTACTCCTAGTACTTAAAAAATCCATTCTTACTTATGTTAGATATGCAAGAGTTTCGATGAATGGATGTTTGTTAGAAGGTATCTACAGAACGGCTCAACGGATTCTGATGAAATTTGGCAATGATGTAGAGCATAGTTTGGAAGAACACATAGGACACTTACTTTTGTTTTTTTTAATTTGGCCTGGACGTTGCCGCGGTCGGCAGCTAGTCTATACTAATATTATAAAGAGGAAAGATTCGTATTTTTGTATGTATTGAAAATAACTTAAAAACTACTGGGCCGATTTAAAAAATTCTTTCACTATTTAAAAGCTACATTATCACTGAATAACATAGGCTGTGTGTTTTTTACTAGTTTTTTATACCACGTGGACGAAGTCACGAGCAACAGCTATTAATAAATAATTGGAGGAAAGTCAAAGAAACACGACTCAAAATTCTTTACTGGGAACTTTTATATATTCTACTGAGAATTTGCAATTTAGAAACTTCGACGTCTTTAACGCTTTACGGAGATGTGTTTACATAGAGTTGCATTAAAGTAGTCGTAGTGTCACCATATGACACAACCCGCGATGGAGCTCATCAAAACATGATTATCTTGTTGCGATCGCGGGTAAATTGCGACGAAAATTACATCCACAAAGGACGTTGGTGCCTACATCTTCGACTATAGCAACGCTAAAATATTGCTTGTTAAATTTTATTCGTCTCAATAAAATGTATGTTAGAATGGTTTTACGTTATACGAGTAAAGACTGTTTCTTTCATAGTTTTTGCATTTCAATAAAATAAAAATTGTCAAAAACTGAACTAAACAATAATAAATCAGCTGAAAAAGTGAAAGTCATTAATTAAGCGAAAAAGGTGACCCTTAAGGTGTAACTTAGATAAACAAGTGAATGTTCTGCGCGTACTTAAACTTAAAACAATTGAAGCTAGTATTTTTAAGGCCAACACCTAAGTACTAATGTTACACGCTCAATAATATCAATTGGAAATCAAATTATAGGCTCTTAGACTACGAGGCCGTATATCAATAAAAACAAGCAACGAAAATAAACTACTCAATGACCTTCGTTGCACACTATATTTTACTCCTTAAACGACTTTATTTCCTTCTATGTAAAGTACACTAATTATAAATTAAAAGATACCAATTAAAACGAATTTAATGGAACAGTTTAATGTTTAATATGACATTTGTATGTAAATTTAATTATAACGACCTTACGCTTTCATACACAAGCCTTAAAAGTATGACGAATTACTTAAGTTTGCTTGCAACGTCAAGTATGGTTTTGCTTGATTACATAGATTTTATTACGGATTGTCTAATATTTCATAACAACGAAACCAGAGCAAAGGAACTGTTGAAAAGGAGATGAAATTACAGCGGTTGTTGCGTTAATTTGTTACACGACTGAGATCTGTATGTATGTTACAATATAGTTTTTTTTGGGGAATGTTACTTGTGGATGTATGGAGGTTTGTTTAGAGTTTGTAGCCTAAACTGCTGTACGGATCTCGATGAAATTTGGCATAGATGTAGAGGATGGTCTGGAAGAACACATAGGTTACTTTTGATTGTTTTCTAAACCTACAAAGGACTGCCGGCGAAATCTTGTATGTAAATAAATTGAGAAACAAAAGGTTAGCGTATGGTATGGACATATTATACGGTGATTACAACCAACCAACATTATTAATTTTAACTATGATATTCCACTGGAGATCTCTTTCACTATATCTACGCTTAGGGTATCCCTAAGTAAACAATTTTGTTTTACTGTGTCACTATTTTATTTTGAAGTTGATGATCATGTGTTTAACTCACTTTCGCTAGTCATAGTATCGTTGCGAACTTACCGTGAACTCACACGAATTCTGCGATTCCCACGGTATTTCACGACTACGGTTAAAACTACAGGATGTTCCTTTTCAATTACATACATGTTGCACTAATATGTAGACAAATTTCCTTATAATAATTATAATGTATTGCGGGATAATTGTAGACGCTTATTGCGGTCTTCGGAAATTCCTAATAAAAATTATTTCGCGAAAATCCGTACAATTTGTATTGTTTCGTTTATTTGTATTGTAATTTCATTTCTTATTGCATACTTTGTTATCTAAGTGATCGCAAAAATTAATTTACTGAAATTCGAGCTGCCGTGGTTTCCGCTTTGTATATGTTACACTTTAGTCGTATGTAAACATATCCGGGATAATTCAAGCGGAAACGCATTCACTTTTCTCAACATATTACTAAAATTACCAGGTCATATTAGCACTAGGTAATCTAAGACATTTTTAGATAGATAGATTTTTACTCAAGTAACGGTGAAAAGAGTTCAATGAACATTTGGTCAAACTTTAAAAACAAAAGTTCGCATTTTAAAAGAAATTAAGAATGGGCATATTTACTAGCACAAAGCATAACAAAATGTTTATGTCCAAACTCATTGAAAACCTAAATAAAATAGAAGTGTGGAAAAAGGAAGTCAACTCGGTGTATGCTGGGACACTGAAAAAAAAGTTACCAATATTTTCGTACAGATGTTTCGACAGTGGAAACTCACACTTACGTCATCTGTTTAGTTCTTTAATTGGAAGCTATAAGCACTAATTGTTACTTCAACAAATGGATAATGGGCAATGCTGTACTACAAATGCTGCGTGCTGTGACTTTTAAGCGCAAACTACAAAAGATCTTTATTCTACCATATTGTGGACGAGGACGTGTGACTCAAAAGTCTTTGCCTTTCATAATTTATTAAAAAAAATGACAGGTCGTCATAAACTGGCTCGCCGTACTGCGCCGGACAACTTTCCTAAAGTACAAGGTCCGCACTGCCGGTAGGGATGTTATGAAATGGACGGAAATATCGATATTTCTTTTCCGGTCCAGATTTTAACAATTAATTAAGTTAGCTACAATCGCTTTCATCTGTATTGTATATTGTATATTGTAAACTTTTTTTATTCAAATAAACCTGCAACCTGCAATTTTTTATATTAAAATGTGCAGCAGCGAAGCGATCCCTGCCCATAGACATCCCCAATTGCAGATGCGTTGCCTACCCTTATTCGACGGAGAAGGAGACGCACATAAAGAGAATGTTTCCCCTTCCTATGCCTGTCCTCCACCGTCAAATCCACCTTTCCTTATCATCCTCCGAAATATGAAGCATGCAGATATAATAAACACGAAATACTGACCGAGTATTAACTATATGGTAAAAAAAGAGAGAGTAAAGAGATTACTATCTAGCATTCTGACTACGTAATAAAATGGCGCACAAAGAGTTATGGTAGAAAATTTTTACGTAAATATATTTTTATCGATATGTATAGCACATCACTACACAAGCCAGTAAGCGCCCGTGTTATTGCAGATCCGGAGACAAGTTGTCATTTCGCCGGTGCCAGAGTAAATACCAGTCAGCAGCCTTGTCCCACTCCATTCTTATTATCCTTTTTGCTGATACATTTGAAATATATTTATTGAACGTTTCGATAAATAAAGACCAATAGAACATTAAAAGCAATTTTTTTATTGTTTTAATTTAATTATGTTTCTATTATCTTCTACCAAGGACTTCGATATAAAAATGGTTTGATAAATAAAATAAATAAATTTGCCGGAGTGACGAGCGGTTTGTAGAATTCAATTCCGAAGGTAGTTCATGTACACGGTAACGATCTTCCATTGTAAGCGTGCGTATGTCGGAGATAATGAAATAACAATCGCGTAACATTAGAAACACTATCCTTAGTTGACCACTATCTTAATTGATAACTTCACAACACACTCTATCTAATTGCAAACATTTATAGAGGTTAACCAATTGATTTTATAATAACTCGAATCATTCCACCATACAATGACAACTGTCATCTGTCATTCGATTGCTTGACATCTATATGCACGATGCATATTCAGCCAGTACTCAAAATTATAAATTGCCAGTTACTTTAATCGTTCAAAAAGTATCAATAATTACGCCCGGTTAAATTAATATTTGAAACTATTTGTTAGTTTGCTTTTGAGCAATAGCGTTGGAACATTCGTGTTTATTTAAGTTTATTAATGTGACATTTTCATACCGCTTTATTGACATTTAATGAGTATCAGGATTCAATTTACTTAGTCATTACAACCTTAATGTATAATGAATTGATAACCAAAAGATATACGTAGAATAAGATTAAATACTCCTAAACTTATAAAAGCTGACTGTAAAAATTTAATAGCAAACTTTTTCATAGATATTAAAAAAAACTGCAATTTTCTTTAATGCAAACAATAGCTATGAGGAATATCATATTTCTATTTATCTTATTCGCTAAAACAACCCGAACTATTTTGTCCTTTCAATATAGTCCACTTGTTCAGTTCTCGACTGTAATTGCCTCCTTGACATTTGTGGTCATACAAGTTTGACACCAGACCTTATGTGGACCGACTCATGCCCACATGTTGACTAATTGTAACATTACACTCCAATTATTATCGTTTTAAAGTTCAAAATGTACAAGCAGGAAATGGAGTTCGAAAAACACTTTGAATAGGGTTGTTTCGATTTGTAATTTAATATTTATAAAGTTAAAGAAATTTTCAAATTAAATTACCGCAATGATGATTAATATCTTATTATCTATCAATATATTATAAATCTAATTATTTACGGTCAAGCCATAATTAATCACCTTATTATAAAACGTCAACGAAGCATTGCATATATTCTTGAGAAATTATTTTATTTTATAGCTCTAGCAAATATAAATACAAATATAAACGAATCATCCATTTAATGTAACAATTATATTTTTATGGTAAAATTTTTAATTGTATTCTAGTTTAAAATAAATTGACAACCCTAATAATCTGTTCCCATAGCACAGTGACTTGCCCTCAAACAATCTCAGTCATTGTTTCTGTTACCATTTATAGTCTAGATGTGAGATATGAAGAACAGTTGCACGCCATCTGTCGTCTGTTGACACACCCATTGTATGACTGAAAACTTCTAGAATAAAATATGTTAGATCAATGTTTATTAAAAATTATTCCAGACGATTGTCATTTATTAAAATCCTAAAATTATTACTAAGAAACTCAATAAAAACACATTAAAAACGACGGAAATAGGAGCGACGCAAAATTATGGAAAATGAAAGTAATGAAATAAAATTTATAATAAAATTCTAATAAAAAGGGGGTAATAAAATAACAAACTGCTTATTTTAACCTCTGATTCTCCTTGCAAAGTCTACGATACAGGTATTTCAGAGGTTAAAACCCACGGTTTCGCAAACAGCAAATAACTTCCAATATCGAATGTCAAGAACTGCTACAGTTTTGCCTTCGTAACATAAGGAAAGTCCCTTTTTTTGACGAAGGGGAATGCGTTCTTATGCATACTCCGTGCCCCGAGGCAGACACGAGAGTTATGTGGGACTCTCCCCGTAATAGGGCATACCCACTAAACCCCTCCGTTCCCTCTTGGCCATTATGTGGGGCGCCACGAGATCGCTTTCGCTTGCCACCGCGACGCCTCACTGAAGGAAAGTCCCTTGAACAAATGTCGAACAACCTCAAAAACCCAAAGGTTATTAACGTTGACATTTTAATATCGATTAAGTTTACAATGCCCAAGTGATTTTATAATGGGTTTTAACTTTAAACTTATGGAAAAAAATCCTGTATTATTGAGGAAATTAGGTATATGCATATTCTTTCTACATGTATTATGTTAAGTAAATAACCAGTTGGCGGTATTATGATGAAATAAAATCTATTTCCTAGTTACACTTGCGATATTTAAGCTAAGGATTGTTGCGTAAGCTCCACGAATGCGCCACTGGCAAGCCCAAACTTGATACTGCCCTACGAACAAATCTTACTAATATTATACTGGACGGATATCGACGAAATTTGGCACATATGTAGAGGATAGTCTAGAAGATCGCATAGGCTACTTACTTTTGTTTTTTTTTTAAATTCCACGCTAACGGAGTCGATGGCAAAAGGTAGTGTAAAATGAAGCGATCGGTAAAGTTTCATTTTTTATGTAAAATATGTATGTTTAAGATATTTATTAAACATTTAAAATTATAGACAAAAATGACAAACAAAGAAGCAGTTTTCCACATACTTGTACAGATACAGTTTTTTTTTTATAACATTAAGTAACAAACTAGCGAGCGGCCACCTGAATCTGCCAAACTGGCGAAGCGATCGCTGCCCATGGACATCCGCAATTGCGGATCCGTTGCCTACCCTTAATCGACGGAAGAGGAGACGCACATAAAGAGGATATTTCCCCTTTCTATGCGTCTCCTGCACCGTCAAATCCACGTTCCCTTCCCATCCTTTTCATATAAGAATAAGGGTGGGAAGAAAATGGGACTAAAGTTGGGCCTCCGGCACTACACTCATCAGGCGAAACGCGAAATTGCTCCCGCTTCACGCCTGTCTTCTGTGTGGTCGTAGTATTGCACCGGACGAGCCGACCCATTCGTGCGAAGATGTTAAAGCGAACAGTTTTTTCATAATGTTGGCAATGTTACCAATGTAAAGAGAATTATGATGCAGTGCTAAACATGCAATAAAGCTATCATAAATAATGTAATTCAAACGTTAACAAAGTGAAGCTTTTATACGGCTGTATAAAGCTTTAGGTCACGTAAATGCGTAGTGTCTACTGTGGATAGGCATCAAGGCTGGACATGTTCTAGGCTGACCGCGCCCCGTCGGCCCACGGCGATTAAGAAACCTGATCTTATTGTACGACGGTCGAACTACGAGTATGGTGGCCATAGAGTATAACCGTTACCGAACTCGTCCATTCACTTTGAACATAGATAACTTAAAAAAAAGTTTACTACAAGCATTTCAATCCAAGGTATATAAAATTGAGGTTTTTATTAATGTTAAAAATTATATGTTATGATTGTTTACAGA
>LD688989.1:1614300-1628589 GCA_003118335.3 Papilio memnon
AACTTAGGGGGTAAATATTTTGGTTAAAAACCCTAATGTGGGAAAGAGACCATAAGTTGCTGCCAACATCACTGAAGCAAGGTTGCTATGGTTTGTCATCATGTCATGTCATTTTAACATTTGCAATTGATAATTTGACAAATGTAAACAAAAAAATAATTTTTTTATAATTTCACGAGGATGAAGCCGCACGCGAACAGCGAGTATGGTAATATAGTGAGTAATCAATTGATCATTATATTGCTAGGAATGTTTGATGTAAGTCAAGTATTTATTTACGGTATTAGCATAGACGGTAACAGTAGTTACTGTTATAAATCTTAATATTACAAATACTACAAATTACAAATTACAAATTATTAAAACACAATCATACTTCATACTAATACTATAAATGCGAAAGTTTAGATAGATGGATTGATGTTTGTTAGAGCTTGTAGCCTAAACAACTGAATGGATCTCAATGAAATTTAGCATAGACGTAGATTATAGTCTGGAACACATAGGGTACTCACTTTTGTTTTTTGTTTAAGTCACGGGCGAAAGCTAGTTTAAAATATTTCAGTATGAGAGACTGTATTCAATTCAAAGAGTTCTTTCACACAGTCTCGGTATGCTAGTATTGTATTGCCAAAGCTTACCAGGAAACTTTTAAATTGAACTAATGCAAATAAACTTTATAGGTGACCCACTTGGCAAGCAGGTTGGCAACTGTACTAAGATATTTGGATTAGGCTAGGATAATGCCATTGTATAATTTTTTATCGCATCTTACGTCATATCTAAAACTAAATGAAGAAATAAACTCATCATCTCCCTGCTTATCCTACTCCCGGGTCGGCACAATAGGTTTGTGTCCTCCACTCCACGTAACTCTATCATACGTTATCTCAGTCATCACTCCCTTCTTGATCGTGTCACCGACGGTGTACCCTTCCACACTCATAACAAAAAACACAAATGCAGAAATAAACTATTTTTCATTAAAATTTAAAGCAGTTTAATGAGCCTATTAAATGATGTCAACAATAATTGACTGATGGTATAATATTCTACCAACCGTGTTTTTGTCGTAGAAATTGAATTTTCTTGCATTTAGGAAGTATTAGAGAGTAAAAATTAACAAAACCTAAATAAATAACATCAAATAATATAGGCTTACATGAGTAGAAAGTATTGTTTTCTGAAGGTAGTTATCGAAATATTTTACGCAATTCATAATAATCGAATTACATGAATAAAAGAGACACATTTTTTTATGTAAAAGCTTTGTACATTATTCATACTTGAAATGGTCCAGTAAATGCAGCCAGTTGGTAGAAAAATGTGACAAGTTGCCAGTGACTTCATTATCATTAAGAACAATTGGGGACAGGATTAACAATTTCCTGAGTCTCACGTTGTGGAATTATACAGGGATTTGCTAATCTTGATACTTTGGAGTTTTATCTTATGTTAATTCTCAATAATGTATACATAATAATAAAAATATAGCATATTTTACTCACAGATAAATTACCATGCTAATGGTGAAAGAATTTTTGAAATCGGCCCAATATTTTTTACGTGAATTGAATACATACAAAATCCAAAAATACAAATCTTTCTTCTTTATAATATAAGTAATATAGATATGTTTATTTTCCTTTAAAGCTACTGCTACCTATTGTGTTTTAATAAATTTTATTATGCTTCTTATGCGTTTGTAAAATCAACCTAGCATTGAATGCACGCATTAAGACATGTTTCTTTGTGCTTTATGAAGGCCACATGTAATACGCAGTTTGACGTGTAACTACTACATTTTCAATATATTACGTTGTTCACAGTTTGTCTTACCCAAGTGTTGCGGTAGTGGAAACCCATGGTTTTATCCGTGCTTCGAATGCATTTAAAGAAAATGTGTCAAACTGCGATCATTTATCCATCGCGCCGTTTTCGTTGTCACGTCATAAATTCTAACAGCATTAGTCGATCATATTTGGAGATGAACACGCTTTGAATCTTAATTAAATGTCTCTATATTTATCGAATTTGCATCATTGTTTGGTCGACATTTACCGACAAAGTTTTCACGAGTACAGTAAGTGACGATTGGACGTATAACTCGCGCGCTTATGTCTATTAACTAAAAAAAAAGCGTTATGTTTCTGGCCGTTTGTAAAAAAATTGTGTTCTTTGTTCGGATTTTGAAAAAGGAATAATTTTTATATGGCGGGAAAAGTGATGTGTGGTTTATTGTTCTTAATTTAAATGTAATATTTGTTATGTTATTGTTTTGAAAAAAAAAAGTTATATGCTATTTGACTTCTTGACTGCTTACTTTTCCGTACTGGGTTACTATTTCTCTTCCATTGGTGATGTGTTCAATCTTACTTCTTACTAATATCATAAATGCGAAAGTTTAGATGGATGGATGGATGTTTGTTAAAGTTTGTAGCCTAAACTGCTAAACGGATCTCGATGAAATTTGGCATAGATGTAGAGGATAGCCTGGTGGAACACATAGGCTACTTTCTTTTGTTTTTTTAATTCCACGCGGAAGGAGTCGCGGGCGAAAACTAGTTATTATTACTTTAACGTAATTTAATGACAAGAATTTTCTAATTTTATGATACCAATCTATAATTTCGTTTTTTCATACTGCGTCTATGATAAAAAGGGTTCTCGAGCCGCAGGAGTGCGGTTATTTTATGTCTACAAACTAGTATTTAAAGTATCACAATCTGTGGTCACATAGGATTCTCTATTTACACGCGGTCATTGGTATTTCAGTTATTATTGAATATAACCGCAAAGGTATCTGCGATATAAACATTAGTCCCCGACGTTAAGGAATGTGGATAAATTGAGACATTAAGAGCGTCTCATGTCCTCGACTTGTTCCCTTTTTGTAGACATAGTCCTGTCTATTGCTGGCATTGCATTTCTATCCGAGACGTTTTGATCAATAAAAGGACAAAAAGGCATCGGTCGTCGAACCTTTGATTTTGGCTGCGATCCAAAATGTTGGTTTCAGCGAATATTTTACCCTTAAATCATATGGATTTTTAGAAATATCATTTAAACATGCTAGTATTATGTGATAGTTAACTACTAACATTTTTTTTTACATCAATAATAATCCATTCCATAATATTTATCATGAACAATTTGTCTTTTTGCTGAATTTTTGCGCAATATGCAAAACTGCATTTATTTTTGAAAAGCGATAGATTTTGTCCAATCTAACTTTATCTATGTTATATCTATACTAATACGATAAAGAGAAAAGAGGAAATAACTCAAAAACCGCTGGGGCTATATTTTTTATTATTTATAATTTTTTCGCGGACGAAGTCGCGAGCAACAGCTAGTAATTAATAGTTTGGTAAGTTTTATTATCGCCTCCAATAAACCAATATAAAGAATAATAGATTTTTTATTGCGGCTATCTTTTGCGAAGTAAGCTATAGCATCAAAACAACTTAGTATAAAAGTATAAAGTCCTGTCTTATGTATACTTATGAAGCGGATGCTTAAGTGCG
Organism: Papilio memnon; assembly: GCA_003118335.3. Taxonomy (NCBI): domain Eukaryota; kingdom Metazoa; phylum Arthropoda; class Insecta; order Lepidoptera; family Papilionidae; genus Papilio; species Papilio memnon. Next base: position 1,617,828 of record LD688989.1, read on the forward strand.
GAGGATGCATTAAGCTAATAAGTAAATTTCATCGTCGGACGCCTTGACGATTTGCGACTGAAATAATGATAAAGGTGTGAACACACGCGAAATATTAACTCAACAGCTACCTCTTAAGCTAGCACGTACCATCTTTCGACTGCATCGTCACTTCCTTCAGGTGGGATCGTGGTCAACAAATAATCAAAAAAATAAAAATAAAGTTCTTCGTTTTGTTCATCAATTGGTTGTATCAAGATATTAAAGTATGTAAATACAAATTAAGGTGCCATTAAATTAATCAGTTAAAAAGCATTTCCCTACAGACACTTTTTGTTATCAATTGATCATAATTGCATCAGTTTTTGCTTTAATATTTGTCAGTGTAAACCAAGCTTTATGCGTAACATAAGACCACAGTCCGCGAGATTTGCTACCGTTATTTATGTTACAATAAAACGAACAGTGTACTCTCGCCTCATGCCGTGTATTTTTAGAAGAACAACTTGTTAATATGTACTTTGAACGTTTGTTGAAATGTTCAAAGTTCCCACAACAGCGTGTCCATTGTAGCACCCTGTGTCACAACAATATTGATACCCATTTATCTTAAAAAAAAAAACAGAAGTTAGTGCACTTTGTTCCCTTTGCGTTGGCATTTTTGAATTATCATCCCTATCCTTTTTTCTACATCAAAGCATATCGGGTTCAAACATTTATTTCCGCCTAAAACATCCCGCTGATTAAGACATTAACTTCCTTTTCCCTGTTTTAGAAAAATGTCTAAAACCAAAAACGCTCACTCATTCGATTATTAGGTCTAATGGGATATTCCAACCTTTATTACCACACTCAAAGTGGTTAAGCGCTCGCTAAGAAAGTCCTATAGTGTAAAATTAGTACGAGACAGCTAAGCTATCCATTAAGTGTTTTAGCAATAATAACTTAAGTTTACTTCCCGAATTTTTTTAAATACGATTACTCTATTATGCAGGGAAATATCTTGGAATACATTATGTAAATATTAAAGCATGTGTTTCTTTACCTCAGGCGTAGCGAATACGAAAGTCACATATATGAAGACCTTGGCTTTGTTTCTCAATGCTGTCATCATATGAAAATGTTGTAAAACGGACTTACATGTCTTGCTTAATTTACGTCAATACATCTTTAGTATGTCTATTGGGCATTTTTAAAGATATTACTCAATTATTTGTTCGATTTATTAATTGAAATATGTTCACCGTTAGTAAGGTTTTAGGAATTTTCTTTGGTTTTCATAGTATTAGTAAATATTTGGTTTATCCGTAAATCCGTAAAATAATCTCTCTTATACCGTTATAACGAATTATACACACGAAACCATTTTAGGCTTCATATAATCTTTGTCTAATTAGATTATACATTTTTAATACAAACATCAATAAAATCAAAAACATAATTCTTACGCAGAAATTTTTGTATTATCCCGAGATTCTGTTTTCATATCATCTCCATAGATGTCGCTGTCTTATAAGCTTTCGTCATTTCCCCGATCATACCTTCGAGGTTTTTATTAGCATAGTCCTAATATTATTATCTGAAGAATTATCTGTACCTATAAAAATATTATTTAAATCTAAGTTAATGATATTAAAAAATGTGTGTGCAGTATTCAAACGCTTTCATCGCAGTCTATAATTAACCTCTCGTTCCCGAATATCCGCGATTCGGGAAAGCTGGATTTTTCATTGAAACATCAACTGGTTAGTAATCTCGTCATTTTTCATATAGACTGACGTACAGGACTCCGCGCGCTCGTTTGTTTATTGGTGAAGTTCTTTTTTTAAAATTCAAGGCGCGTTCGAAATTGTGACGTTCCGTTTTACAATATTTCTGCGAATAGTGAACAATGCGGTATTGTTTAATTAACGCAATGGCATTAGATAGATTAGTGTCAATTTTATTTCATAAAAGAATAAAAATAAACATTTTAATTGCGCTTAATTAATTTAAAGAACTAAGTAAACGGAGTACAGTCAGACTTTTGGTTTTTAAATTAATTTACTGTTGTAATAACCGTTGATTATTCAATTAGTAGGCGCCATAATGTCTACTTAAATTTTGCCGTTTTCGTAATGGTTGCAACTTATTTTCATATTTCCTCATTCTTATCTTTTAGTGGGTGTATGGGTCTAGCAGACGCCCAAATAGTGTTATTGGTTGCATCATACGTGACGTGATTTTTGTTTGTATTCAGTTAACGATAAGGATTTTAGATTATGCTAAGGACAGCAAAAATTACAAAGTCCTTGTGTTTCTGTATTATTCACGCATTTTCTCACTCCTTTCATACAAATATGCTCTTTCACACATTCCATCCATACATTCTCCGGTCTTTCTCTACCTTTGTGTCCTATATTGAATCAGTATTTTCCTGTTTATTATATTAATATGGTTAGATATCTTTATTAATGTTTTCCCGCTTAAATTCGCTTCCTTGTCCGTTTCACTTTTGTGGAAAGTGACTTCGACTGTCTAGACGCTACATCTAAGTCTAATCAAAGTTCTCTCGTTTAAATATACGATTTGTTCAAGCTACCACAGACTAAATGCAATAACAAATGAATGTCTAGGATAAAAAATTAGGCACATATTGATAAATATACAACCAACAACGCAAGTACTCTGTCTGAATTTTAGATTACCTTTACTGATGTCTATTTTTTTCAATACAAAATCTAATTACTAAGTACTTGGTTACAAGTCCAGGTCAATGTCCTATAACTATAAAGTTTCAATAGACAGTCCGTGACTCTTAATTTTAGATACGGCTTTAGAAAATAAGTAATAAAACGGATATGGTGGCTTCTAGCGAGACTTGTCTGTATTATCCAAGAATCGTTGGGTGACTCAGAGCTATTCTATATTTACTAACATCTATTGCGGTTTTCTCTATTTTCACAACACGTCGAGACTCGAGTAATTAATGTGTAATTTGTATAAACTTATGAAAGCGATAGACGTGAAAGGTTAATTGTGTAGTTTCTGCATCCATGTAGCCTGTAGGTAAAAAGAATCAATACTTTAATATTTCTCGTATATGAAATATAGACCTGTCATAGATTATTAAATTACAATGTTTTTTAATTTAGCCTGGCGGAAGTCATGTGTACAAGCTAGTATGTTTTAAATTTAATCATGACTAAAGTAAATGAATAAGAAAATCAAATGATTTTTAATATTCCGTGATGACTGCCAAAAATAAAATGTCCCTTTAAACCCTGGTAACTCTTGCAGATACGAGGCGCGTAGACGGAAATAAACAAAGCATACGCTGCATTTCTCGCAATGTGCATCCAAAGCTTCTTTTTTCAGCATCTAATTCGGGACGTGGCCGCGCCAGTCTCGGCGTGCTCAGCACACATCGTGCACACTTACGTTAAATCGAAGATTCTCTTTTTTATTCATCTAATTTATATGTTGCCAGTACTTGTACGTAAACCTATACAACCTCTTTGTTGTGTTCTAATTTAAAAAAGACTCAAGCTTAACGCACTTTTTCTTGATAGTGTTTTATGGCGTGTTTTAGGTTATTTAATTTGTGTTCTCCCAATAGTTTTTTTGTGTTAACATATGACTAAGCTTAGTGATTAATTGTGTTATTTAATTTTTAATGTTCCTAATTTAAATAGAGCCCGACCATAGTGTCCTGTATCGGCCAGAGACATTGCGTTCCAAATTTATCTCGTAGAACAGCGCTATGTTGAAATGAACCAAAAAAATGAGTGCGGAGAACTGATACTTATAAAGTGTTTCTTAAAAGACAAAATACAGTGAAATTATTTTATGTGGATTAAACAATTTTGATAAATATAGTAGAAGATTTGTATTCCTGATTTAATATATGAACAACTTTATGGTAAAGATTATAATTAAATTGAAACGAAATGGGAAAAAAGAAGAAACAGAACGGGAAAAAGAGCGGCAATAGATTTTTTCGCTGGATGAGAAGGTATGCATATATTGTAACCAATACAAAATAATCGAGTAACAAATAATTTGAACGCACGCTTTGTGTTTTGTAACAAAGGTGACTGTATACTAACTTTAAATGGCATGTTAGTGTGAAAACAAAAACACTAAAATCAAAAAAATATAACGTACAATTCTAACCTTAAAAACTTTTATAAAAACATGTCGTCTCGCTCATTCTCCACTAAAAAATACAGATAACGATATAATTTAATTTGAGTATTTAGGCAATGGAACCTCACTGTTAAATGCTACAGAATCATTGGTATTGGTTCACAAATACAGTTGCCATAAGTTCATCTATTCAAACTATCAAACAATAGGTTTTTTACCTCCATTGTTGGTACAAGCACTAAAGGTTAAGTAAAAAAGGTTATAAGTAAAAAATATGAGCTATTAAATGAATGAAGTAAATAGCATAGTTATAGAACCATTGTTCACAAAATTTATAACAAACTTTTTAGTGAATTGGCACATTTAGAATAAAAAATTAATGTATCTTACATTTAAATTTAAATTAGATGTTTGTAGGTCGACAGCGAATATTAAATACAAACTAGAGTTCATCCTTTATAGATTACAATTATAAGTCTAATTTAATTGTTACAGGTTCTTTGGTTATTTTTTTTTAATCTACATATTAAAGATTTTTTATTATCTATATAACCAACAACCAGTTATTGTAACTCACCGATCCTCAAGGACGTAATTTACATTGCAATCCATTGTATGTGTTTACCCATATTAGCGGGAAAATTTACGTCATCGCAAGAATTAATCTACTCGATATATACAAAATGAATGTGCCGCCGTTTTTAAGAGACCCTTTCTAAGTGAAAACATTTCGTGTGTTATGGTCATAGCCTCATAAAAAAAAGTTTCCAATGTACGAAAAACTGGTAATGTTACTCTCTCTCGCAATTTAAATGAAAATTAAAAAACAAATCATACAAATACTATAAAAACAAAACGCACACATTGGTTTGTATTCAAATGCGTTTCATTTGTTTTTTTCATTGCTTTAACAAATGTAACACGAAGTGAAAGACTAAAAGAAACTTCTTTGAATGTTCCCCGCCTTGAAACGACAATGTTGCCACTGCAAAAAAGTTACTGTTTCTTGGCCATCTGCCATACTTTAGACCTTTGTTCTGCATACGATTTTTGGGTATAAGTGTGTTTTGTTTTAAAAGAAAAAGTTCTTTTAATTGCAAATGACTATTTTGATCGTAAATATTTATTGTTACCATCGTATTGATTGAAATCAATTTAAATGGATAATTCATAACTTTCTGTATTGATTAAATTTCTTTGAAGAAAGTAAAATTCAGAATTAGCTATAGAAATTATTTTATTGTCTTAGAATGTAAATGCCCATAACTATTAACTGTCTATTGACGAGTTCTTCGTTAGTAAACTGCAGTATTCCTTCCACAAAGGAAGTACGTGACATCTTCGCTGTAGACAGTGGTAAAAAAAGCAAAACTGGGCTGCTCCTGGCTACATGACAAATTTCGTTTATACTACACAACCTAGTCTATCTAGTCTGCATTCAGGTACTTTACCTTTTGCTACTCTGATTTTGTATTGCTTATTACGAACCTAGGACGAAGATAGACCTAGAAAGGAATGGATTGCGTGAAAGGTGACACGATCAAGAAGGGGGTGATGACTGACGGATGATAGAGATATTTGTAGGATAAAACTAGGTGCGCCGGCCCTACGGGAGTAGAATAAGGAGAAAGATGATGACCATCATTATCTTATGACGAACGTGAAAGATAATCTGAGGAGATGAAATCTTTTCATTTCTTTTAGTAATGGTGCTGTTCAGATGTAAAATGTGATCTTTTTAAATTCCTTGTATCGTCCTTCATGTTTTCTTTGCAATTTCTTTTATGGTGTAATGTATGAATCAAACTATCGATTTTTCATTTCAGATCGAGAGAAAGTCGGTATTTCTCAATCGTTTTATTGTTTTAGCTTTCTCTGTTAGTTTCGATTCTTCATAACAATTCTATTGTTATATCATCTTGCACATAACTGCTACCAAAGTAGCTATGCTGCTGAGACTATTTTATAATTGTCGTGAAGTATATTTTATTAGCCCGTTAAATGTGGTTGTGGGTTTGCAAAAATATTGCAGTTTCGCAATGCGCCCACGCTAACCTAATTTAATCCACCCAATGTCAAATTTAGGCATCGTAAATTATCTGCTATTGTTTAAATATTTGCGTATTATATGGGTATATACCAAGATACTTTTTCTTATAATTTTTCCATTTTCAGTATATATTTCGTGTGAAATCAATCAGGACAAAGAACAATCAATTCCGGCAACCAGCTGCGTTGTGAGATTGCGATCACCTCGCGCCATGTGTGAATCTTGTCACAACTAATTTACAACTGTCGGTCCCGACAGTTGCAATTATTACATGTCCATTTTTTATGGTCTGACAGTCGAAAGCAAATTGTACCAATGAGTCCATGTTCTGCGAATTATGATTAGCAAGTATTATTTTTCATATCGAACGTGTATTGTTTTTGTATGCAACCGATCGTAAAGATGTTTCTAGATGCTTTATGTTTTATCTAGTGGAACAAATTGAGATTTATACTATTTAGATTTTTGTATATGTATGTAAAGACGCCGTGACGACTAAAGTAACCATATTTCGGGGTTTACGTGGATTTGATTACCAGTTTTTACAAAACTAAATGCAAAGCGCGCCCAGTTACACGAAGTTACGAGTCTTGCAAAACATTTTTACGTCAAACAAAGGAATGCAGATTCTATTTAAATCTGGTGGTGAGGTAACGTCAATCATGTTTGAACGCAGTGAACCGACTTGATAATTGTTCATAACTCATTTAACTCGATTAACAAAATGAACGGACCGTAAATGCATCAAGCACGCGACTTTCAACCGTCCACTTCGATAATTGACGCGTGTAATTGCTAATAGCTTTCCAAGGAAATGGGAAAACTGATTGCTATGGCTGGTACGTCGAAAGTGATCGATTTATACAAGTACAAAACTCCTAATTCCAAATATATTGTACCGTTTTTATATGTATCGAGAAATGTGAGAAATGACCACCAAAACATTCAAAAATTCATTCATATTGAACTGTTATCTTTCTTATGAAATATATTAACATTGATCGATATTTTATCTATTATACAGTAGGCGGCAAAATCAATTGATACACAAGGTCTACTGATAAAATTGATAATAAGATACGATATTTGTATTTCAAACTGTTAACACTCAACGGTATTCTGACATTTTAGTGGTTATTAGATACTAATTAAGTTGTTAACAAATAAATCTATTTGATCAATTATGATGAGAATTTTCTCATCAAAGATTAGACGACTTATTCAACTATAAAAAAGATATTCGAAAAATCGAATTAAATTTACGTCCATAATTGAACTATGGTTCCATTGCGAGCTGGGAATACAGATATTTGTGTTATATTCAATAAATAATGACCGTTTGATCCGTTGTTATAAACAATCCCAGTATTCATACAAAACGGATGCCGTGTTAACGTAAATGAAACAATGAGTATGACATAAGGCGGGTAATTGACTATTGTGATTTCTGATATGATATCCGGCCATTCAAAACATTTTGTAATTATTCTTTATGTAAATACGCGTGTGCCAAGTATGTACACGTAGACTCATCAACCGTGAATTGATCTAGAAACATAATTTAGTTCATTTTGTACTATACAAGTACTATATTATCGGCATGTTTAAATTGTTTGTCAGTCTTTAGTGGCTTCTTTTATTTTTTAAGATTTAGTTGTCTGCTTCCCAAAGCGGTTCATTTTTATGGCCATCTCAAGAATTCTTCTTTCTTCCATATCTGCTCATTTATTTTATACTAGCTTTCGCCCGCGACTCCCTCCGTGTGGACTTCAAATACAAAGGTAAGTAACCTATGTGTTCTTCCAGACTATCCTCTACATCTATGCCAATTTTCATCGAGATCCGTTTAGGCTACAAACTCTAACAATCATCCATCCATCCATCTTAACTTTCGCATTTATAATATTAGTGTGATTAAACATACGAGGGCATAGCTATCTAGTTGTTTGAATGGGAACTCGGGATACCAAAACAATTCGATGTTTTAAAATTCAATTGAACTAGTGTATAGTTAGCTTGCATAAACAGTGACGTTCAGTAACGTTAGTAATCATGTTAAGATTAACTGACTACTTCCCTTGTCTTTTAATACTAAACTGTTCTGTTTCAGAGATGACAATTACTTTTACTTTTATCGCTTATACTTTCATACTAATAGTATAAATGCGAAAGTTTAGATAGATGGATGTTTGTTAGAGTTTGTAGCCTAAACGGCTGAACGGATCTGGATGAAATTTGGCATAGATGTAGAACATAGTCTGGAAGAACACATAGGCTACTTACTTCTTTTTTATTTCACGCGGACGGAGTCACGGTCAAAAGCTAGTAGACTATATTTTTTTAACTTCCAATAGATAGCAGGTTAAATTTTACCTCAGTTTGCAAGCTTCTTATGATTTTATTGCTCAGTGAAAGATGTTGTACAGATGGACAATAAAAATATACAACCTATGAAAACATGTGTTGTAAACATCATACGTTTCCTATAGCACGTGCCATCACATACGTCGAATCGAAACATAAACAACTACGGGCACAGTCAATGCGTCTGGGTCGGGCCCCCCTTCTTTTAACCTCCCTCCACTTCAACTTTCAACTGAAATTGAGCGCGGCGCGTTGCTACGTAGCTCGTCCATTACGGCGCGGAAATCCGTCAGTCGGATCTAAAGTGGATATAAAGAACGCATTGGACACCGTTTATCACGTTCCGACTGGTTGACTTATACTTTTTGGTATAGTTTGATGGTTAATTTGAAGCAATTTGAGTCCACGTCATACGGTCGTGTCGCCTACGGGAATGTAGACGTGTGCCCGTCGGTTTAACTCCTGTGGCGAAGAGAAATTATAGGGCGTACCTCAAGGTACACTTTTAGGGCCACTTTATTTACTGTACACGTTATTACGATAACAATCAACAAGTATTTCTCAAGTCTAGTGTCAATGAACTCTCCACGAAACAAGTGCATTTTCTCTTACGTCTGCATATTGACAGAAAAAATATAATGAGAAAATTTTTGTAAAAGTGAAAATCTTTGAAAATAATGAGTGTAGTGAATTGTTAAACATTATAAAGTTATCAAAATGTGTAAGTAATCATTTTTTTTAATTTATTGAAGATTTGTTTTTTAAATTAGCACATTTTTTTAATTCAAATATTTGCTCTCGATGCAAATTATTTGTTTTTATCGTATTTAGATATCGACATTTGAACCTTGACAATGTTAATGACTAAGCTAAAGAAAAATATTAAGTGGGTCGATTCTTTCTTCTTATAAAATATGTTTTATGTCTCTTTGAATAAGGTTCGGATTTATATTCATCTATGCAATTGATGATTCATAGTTACGTTTACGAAGAATGCATTCCTCGGTTTATAAAAATATGTGTAATTAATAATAATATACAGACTAATGTAGAATTTAAGTCTTTAGTAAGTTATCTTTATGGAGAGAAATTGACTATAAAAAAAATAGCTTTATTGATTTTCCCTTTGGGCAGGGGACTGGTGTCCAAACTAGGGTGGCCCCTGTCCCCCAGTCTGATGGATCACCTTTTGGGCTTTTAATTGAAGTTAAAAGTGCCGGCTGATTGTTTCCTAACTTTATTCAATCAAGTTAATTATCAAACTTTTCTGGACAAAAGTCTTCGAAGTCGCATACTGTACATTGACATACGTACGTGTAAAACGTGATCATTTTCTGGGCACAACTGAGGTAGAAAAATTACCATTTTAATATCGAAAAATATTTATATGCACTGCAGTCTCTGAGATCTGGGGTTGTACTATCTTGTTACCAAATTTTCTAATTGATTTTTCAAATGACTTCAATTTTAGTTCCTTTATTAATCACTTTGTAAATGTTTGAGATCCCCAAGGGTGATATAATTAAGTAGAATGTAGGTGTATGTAACAAAATTCATTATTACCACACGAAAGCACGCCATGTTTTATATTTAGTCCCCCATTGTTCCTTGACTGACTACTGAATGGATGTAGTGGGACCATGGCTAAGTAACAATGCTGGGCGTAACACAAAAACATTTTTATTAAATAGACGTAAATGTTTTTTTTTAATATCTGCTACACGTTACGTTGACATGATAAAAAATATTATTTCATTTAAGTATTACTTCATGTCAGCAAAAACAATCACCGTTTCAAAATCGTTGATATGTTTGTGTTTGAAAAATATAGCATTAATTCCAATTGTATTTTTTTATTTGCAGAACATGCACATATCTAAGCCTTACTTCAGCATAAAATTTTAGTAACTTGTTTGCGCATGAAATAATACAAATTCCAGTAATTATAAAATAATGTAGACTATACCTATTACTCGGCAATTGTTTGAAATAATGAAATTAAATTCTAATTTATTCGCTTACGCAATTGCTATTTGCATCTCGAGAATAGAAACAGGTATGGGCACATAGAGGTGCACTAGCGTTTGTTTTATATTTTTACGTAGATAACTATTATGCACTACTAGCTTTCGCCCGCGACACCGTCCGCGTGATATTAAAATTGAGTAACCTATGTGTTCTTCCAGACTATCCTCTACATCTGTACCAAATTTCATCAAAATCCGTTCAGCCGTTTAGGCT
>LD688989.1:1659937-1679057 GCA_003118335.3 Papilio memnon
ATTAGTATAGTATGATGGAGTTTAGATTGAATGAGTTTTTATTTAAGAAATTTTGCGATAATCTTTATTGTAACGACACATATTATGTGTAAGTATTAGTTTGTATTTGCACTGTAATTGCCAGCGTAGACTATCGCGTATTCACGCTGTTTGCTCCATGATAAGTTTATCTGCTCTGTGTTTAGCGTTAGAAGCACGTTTGTTTATTAAAGCAGTTATCGTGTATTCAGTACGCTACGTTACCCTAATACGTTAATCGTTTGTTTAAAATAAGTAGGAGAAGCTAATTTTTCATTGTTTTGAATGTACTAGCTATCGCCCGCGAGTCTGTCTGCGCGATATTAAAAAATATTTATTTTTAAGCTTGCGTGTTCTTTTCTACAACTTTTCAAAATTTAAAACATACATTCAAACTTTCGCATTTATAATGTTGAGTAAGAAGTAGGATTAAACCGAAAGACATAAAGATAATGTTATTATATTTTACCATATGATAATTTCTAAAGCCCGTTCACCACAACAAAATAAATGGAAGTCGTTAGCAAAAGAAGGCTTTGATTAATCCTATTATTTCCTTAATTGACTCAGTGTCGGCACAAAGGGAGAACTCAGACGTAAAATACATTAATAACTGTACATGTTTTGTACACAGACTGCTCGCTGTAATGGAGTTTGTCATGTGTAACATTTCACTGAGCCTTCTGACTCTCTTAATATACGGTTTATACAATACCTAAGTCGTTTAATTCGAATACAATTGTTTATGCGAGCCAAACTGCATAAAGCAATGGCTTTCGTAGTTGTCATAAATTACGGTTGATTTGACAAGTAAATTGGTGATTTACCTATTCCATTCGTGGGGGCTATCTTACTCAATGCTACAACCATCGAGCGATCTTCAAGGAACATTTCAAGGTAACGCGAGCGTAGACGTAGATAAAAGATAGTTTAGAGAGATATTTCGTAACATCACCGACAAAATCTCATACACATTTTGTAGATGATGTTACGTTATTGCAATTTTCTGGTAAATATTCGTGATAGGGTCTCTATTGTGGAAAAATTTGAGTTTTATGCTAAGTTGCAAGCGTATGCATAGTATTCGGCCTCAGTGCGCGGGATCGATTCTCGGGACTGAAGTATACTCCGCAGGGTAAGGGCACGCATGCTCGGAATATTTTGTTGGACATATGCGTTGTTTCTATTAACGTAGCGTTCATCGCATTCAATGTAATGAGAACTAAAGCAAGTAATTGTATTAGCATTGAATGTGTTAAAAAAATATGATATAAATCAAGTTTTATAATAAAAAGCGTGGTATTATTAAAGAATATCTTAAACCTGTTTGCACAAATATTCTGAAAAATATAAAGTAGACAATTTTAGTAAATAATATTACTTCCAAAATATAATGTTTTATTGTAAACACGATCTTAGATTCAAGAACCTCTTTATGTTTGTTCTTGAACTTTACAAGTCCTTTAGAGGTCATTATTTGCCTGTTTTAAAATGAGTGGATCATGTTCTGAGAAAAATAAATTCCACTTATTTAGTCGTTGTTCAAATTAAAATTGTAATCTTACATTCGAATTTTGGTACACGAATAATATTTATTTTACTAGCAATTTTGTTAAATTAGTATTTTCAATAATTTTAATATAAATAGTGATATTTTTGTCATTTGAAATACTCCGAAATGTGCAATTAAAAGAATATTTTTGATCTTTAGTCATCGTTTGTATTTCAATTAGTCCGTCCATCCCGAAACTTTCGCCACTTCGTATTGGTTTTGGCTCCAGAGCCGCCGCTCGTTCGTTTTGACATTTCGAATTTAGTAATACCCGCCTCTGTTATTGTTATCATTTCAATCTCCCGTACTGCTCTGGTATGAAAAGGGGAATCGGATTAGAATTAATGGTCTTTGTTCTTTTCAATTCAGCTGGATTTAATTCCTTTTTTAATCTAATTTTTTGTATCATTTAGGAGCTATTAAAACAGTTATGAGTTTGAAATATTTATACGAGCACTCAGTATTGCTGGAGTTTTCCAAATAATTCAACGAGCATCAAAATCTCGATTCCATCGTGTTGTCTGGTAAACTACTTTTTTCTCTATAAACGCACAAACGGTAATTATATAATTGGTTCATTTCAACTCCATATAATTTTTACGCCGAAATCAACGTGTGCTTTGTTTAATACACAATGCTCAGTATCCCACACGAAGAGCCTGGCTAGTACAAGTTCTAACAGTCCCGCGCGAGACTACTCGAGCTATGACTACTATACCCGTTGTACTTACAATAATGTCTCGATACAAATGTTTATGAATAGTGGAAATATCAATTACTAAGAATATCAAATGCTATAAGTTAAGATTAGTATAAGCACACTGCACAATACACGCAGACTCACCTTACAGCGAAATTACACACTCACCACACAAATGGACGACATTCCGTATCAATAGGATCAGCGATACACTCCACACCTTTAGATTAAATTAGAATAATAAATAAAAAAGTTATAAGTATGTAGTGAGGTAAAATAACTAAGGATGTATAGAACTACTCTTGGTCTGTTTCCTTCTCCATTTCTCATCTCTGTTCTGTGAGAAATATGAATGCATCTACTGCTTTTGTTTATTTTACTCTTACCTTTACTAGAGAATCAAGAAAATACTTCTATAAAAAATATTTTGTTATTTACAAAATGTGGTCTCATTTCTTTAAGTGATCTGGTTGTCTATGATGGATCTGCGCTCGATGGAAAGTGTCGCACAAGTGTTCATAGCGCTGTTTTTGTATGCATTATTTTGTAAATGTGATTGTAACAGACTATTTTTATAATATCAAATCATTAAATAAATTAACTATGAATATTGATATAGATTTAAAACTTTAATTTAATATACAAACTTCTATGAACTTCACATATACATAGAAATTAAAATAAATGTTGGCGTTTTTTCCTTCGTGCACAAGAAAAATGTTGAAATGTAAGCAAGTCAATTAAATGCGAATCTGTTTATATTACACCATGAATATTTCTTGTTTATTTTTTAATTTACCCTGTGTTTTTCGTAACTACAATCTAATAAATAGTAATTAAAATGTACAGATTGCACACCTATTGTTTTTGTCTAATTAATTACAAAAACGACAAAGAAAAACGATTTTTTAGTACTTAATGTTTCTCTATCATACTATAGATACAATAACATTTTTTTCATCACTTAGCCGCTTGCTTATGTAAAGGCTTAAATTGTAGCCTGTCCAAATATCTCACATCATCTTATGCAGAAATATGGCCTTAAAACCTCTATACAACCAGAGGTAGGCGTTTGAATTACCGACGCCTAAGTTATTGATCTCGTACTTTATGTTGAAGAAACTATAAATAAAATAGGTATACAATTAACAAAACAGAGTCCTTTTCTCTATATTATATTGCCATGTGCCTATTTATATGTTTGGTTTGTCGAGGTTATACTGGTAGGCTTGTTTTTCTTGACCACTTCTCCCTACCATCGCCGGAGGGGCTTAGCTGCATCGCTCCGAAGCATTTTACCGCTTCGAGAACAATAAAATGCCACTCAAATGTCTGCCCGCTGTAGGTAAGTGGTCAGTGAACTGTGGGGCTTGCGGATACTCAGACGTCTGTGATAAGGTTTTTTTGAACAGTTGTCGCCATGCCAACATTTTACATTTAGAATTGTAGTTTTAATGTACTTTGCACACATCTTTTTCGTATTTAGATGGAAAACTTTATAGCCATTGTTATAACTGGGAGCAAAGTCGATTTAACATATTAATATTAATTGGTGGAGTACGATAGTTTACGTTGTTTAAAGTTTTAGTTTTACTATTTCCGTTTTGTACACAACTCTATACTGGGTGGACGTCACGTATTTTAGGATTTTGTTTTTATTTCCTCAAACATTTACACAATGTTTCCTCGTACAGTTTAAAATGATGCTAGTTGAAATATAAATATGTAATACTATTAGGTGACGTTAAAAATCGAATTTAACTTTTAAATTTAAGTCAAGATTGGTTTTAAAATTTGCTGATTTATTTATTTTTGAATGCAATAATAGCTTCTATGTATTTTTAGACAAACGAGTAGTTTCCCTGACGTTAAGTGTTACCACTTCCCGCAGACATGCGGGAGTATTGTCGGTGATTAAGGAAGTTCTCTCCCCTATAACGATTTGGAAACCTCAGTTCCTTGTTGTGGTCAAAGTATTGTTTACCTTAGTTATTTTGTGATCTCATTGAAGTCATGTGATCGAACTTTTATTAAAAAAAAGTAAGGTGATTAGCTGCTATAAAGAAATTGTTTATGTAAGGATGATCAAGTAAAACCCTCAACACGTTTACATGTAGCCGGTTTACACACACAGTATGTAGAATTAGATCGTTGAGTAATTTATTTTAAACACTTTAATTACAGATTCTTTAAATATTTAACTTATGAAAGTAGTAGAAGATAAAGTTTAATTGGTTTTTTTTGGACCACATCAACATATCAGTTTTCTACCTATCACTATCCACAATATGTTATGTTGCTAATGAAAACCTGTCATGATTCTATTAAAATAACAAGCTTCTCTATACTTTCAAGTCAGGTTTCACGGCCACAGGCGATACACTCGATACCACCGTATTAGCACCCAGTTTATATAAACCCGCGACTGGCGACTGTCTTCAATGACGGCTCACCAACGAATGAGGTCACGGTACGTTGGTACATGAATACGATCTCTGAGATACGCACGCGGCGTGCAAACCGTCTTTAGTATCAGCTGGTTTTACAACAGGCGTAATGAGGACATTACTTGTAAAGTTTTCGATTAAGTCATAAAACCTGTTTCATTAGCGGCCTTAACACTTTACTGCGATTAGTGCAGTGGGGCGATTATAAATTACTCTAATCAATACTATTTTATGTTGCCTTTCTTTTTAATTGTATACCATGAATTTATTAGAACCTTTTCACTTATGTATAGGTAGCTTAATATTATGGTAAATTAATATGTTTTGTTTCCAAATAGGTACTAAAACTCTTTTAGATCTAAACACTAACTTTTTACTTTTGTTATAGCTTCGTTTACGTTTCTATAAATCAGTTCAAGGTTATCATCGCACATCTAGAAATCCTTAAATATAACCATAGATATATATACAAAATTATGTCAATTTGCGTATGTGATGTGAGCTCATTTTTGTTAATTTTTTTAACGTCTCATCCACAATAATCGGTCGTTCACCAGCGGGCGTGTATGGCGGGCGCGCGGTGCTGGGCCTCAGGCCGTCGAACCCGCTTCGAGTTACGTAACTGCCAAATTTGATGGAATCCTGTCCAGCGATTTGGCGCCAACGCCATTTTACAATACACACGTTGTTAAATTAAATATTTTATGAAAACTAATTTTTTTTTATGCAATTTACGATAAATTTATGATTTTTATAAGATACATAGCTGCTTTATATTACAAAATCCCTTTGATAATTAAATAAATATTTTTTGGACATACAGTCAAATGACTTATTCGAGGAAATGTCACGTTGCCATGAATAGGTATTATGGATTATTTTAAAATTGTCAGTAAGATTATAATCGATGTTCGTGAAATTTAAATGCAAATAAGTTCTAGCATGCGAGTCAACTAAAGTTATGCACGACAGCCAGATGATAAGCGAAGCCAACGGTCGCCGCTCCAAAGTAATTACTTTGCCAAATACTCCTTTATGTAATAAAAATCTAATGATAAAGAATTCATTTTTGTGGAAATTGTGGCGATATGCCAAAAGCCCAGACACGTTACGTAAATTTCATTACGACATGACGCTTCTGTTAAAATATAATAATAACTTGAATACGTCCTTGCGTCCTTTTGACGTCTGTTGACAATACGTTGGCGTATATATCAGATATTTCTCCTTTCATCAACTCCAAAACATATTTTTTATTTGAACGTTTTATTTCGAAGACCCAATACATATTAGTTGTATATCTATATCTATACTAATATTATAAAGAGGAAAGATTTGTATTTTTATACGTATTGAAATAACTCAAAAACTACTGGGCCGATTTTGAAAATTCTTCCGCCGTTAGAAAGTTAATTTATCCGTGAGTAACATAACATATATTGTTTTAATTTTACGCGGGCGAAGTCGCGAGCAACAACTATTATACTGTAGTTTGCAATAATATTTCAGCGACCTATCCTTTTTAAAATAATATTTAAAAATAAAGCTTGTACTCACACCATCTTGATTTTGTTAACACATTCAACACCAAGTGAACTCGCATAGCGCGATTTTGAACGTGTTAAACGTTAGATAAACCTTAAAATAGCTTCGTATATTAGCGTAGAGTATAGAATTCGATCCAACTATCAACGTTACAGGATACAATGTTGTAAACCGCAAGAACCCGAGTCGTCACCTTCATACAATTAAAACTTGGGAACATAATTTGCGCTCCTCACATTCCACTTCCGTTGGGAGATCGCCATTTTGAATTCTTCCAGCCGCGAATTCTATTACACACTGCAACGTACAGGTTGAATTTATTACATGGAATGTTTGGTAGGAATTTTAACTAAATAATATGCAAATACAGATTGCCTGACATATGCAAATTTATATCGACAATGTTAGTAAAAATATTACAAAGTTAATAACTTTGTAAGGGACTTTAAAAAAGTATATGTCTGAAGTAAAATTTAGAACTTGACCGAAAACGCATTTTTGCTCAAAACGGATAACGACAAAAATTATGTAAATTTAAAGAAGCGTAGAACTCGTGTGGTGGTATTTCGTTGTACAAATATTGTATGCGGTTCGAATTTGCACCGCAATAACTTCATTCGTGGACGAAATTGCCTTTTATTATACGAAAATGTAATACCCAGTCCGTTAATTAAATTCTATTGAGCGAAATGAGGAATTGTTGCGATATTCATTCCATTACTCTGGAAATGAATTTCAATAAAGGAAGTTAATTGAAATATTTTAATTACGTAATATACGTTATTTTTTATTCATTTGTTACGATTGTGGTGAGTATAATGTAACTATAATTAAGTTTTCAACCACACAAAGAATAACTTCAGAATTAAATATGAATATTTTTGGGCAAAAACCTGAGTGTTGTGTGCAATGTCAAAAATCTTTTCGCCTCTTACCTATACATCGAGTAACGTTCTCACAAACATCGAGTATTAAAGTCGATAAATGTGAATAAAATTTTAAGTACAATATTGCTCAAGCGAAATGAGCAATGTAAAACAAACAATAGTTTAAATGTAAATCATTTTGTATTGGGAGGGACATTTAAATGACATGTCACTTGCACGCTGCTGTTACGCTTTGTGATCCAAAAATCGCAACAACAGCGTGGAGGTGAAATTTTCGTTGAAATTTTTGTTAGTGCCGATAGATTGTATATTAAGCTAAGGGTAAATGTTTGTTGTAGCTTAGATATTAACTAATCATACTTTAAAAATAATAAGCCATACAACTAGAGGTAGTTGGTATCATAGAGGTATGATCCTCAAAAAAAAAAAAATTAAAAACCGAACGGTATTTTTAAGTTGCACTTCTAAATCAAGTCAAGTTTAAGGAGCTTATATTCTGGACATATCCGCGAAATCATTACACGCCCGTTAGTTGTACAAATATATAGGACAGGAATATTCAATCGAGTCTCTGTTCTACGTGATCCCGTCCCCTATGATATAATCTGGGTCTATTGGCCTAGCGTTTAACTAAGTCGGACGGTCTCCTGGTCTATTTGAAAGCAGGTCGCCTGATTGTATACCTAACACCGAGTCATTCAAACAGTAGGCATATTGTTAACAGTGAAAAGTGAACAATGTGCACAGACACTCATGTCATAAGTTGGTTTTATTTTAGTTATTAAACTGGTTCATTTGATTGTAAATTAGAGAGCTTCATAATTTTTTATTTTGAGGCTAGATTTTGATCGGAAATTGCAGGCTGTTCCTCCTTAACATATAAATGTAATATTTCATTGAAAATATCCCTGCCAAATGACAAAATAATGTATAATTTAAACTAAACGCAAGTTGAGTTCTTGTAATAAAGTCGAAAGTATAATTTAGTTTTCTAATAACGTCCGTTGTCGACAGCTGTGCGTTCACTGCAAATACACAACCGCAGCAAGACGTGAGCTTGCAATATAAATCATTCAATTCCTGACAGCGTTAGTGTTGGACTGCAATTGCAACGGAGATGTTACGACGACTAATGGAATACCCCAGGCCGGGCTTAGACATGCTTATGTTATACTAGATACTGTCTCAGTTAAGATTAGGTTAG
The DNA here is from genome assembly GCA_003118335.3 of Papilio memnon. Classification (NCBI taxonomy): domain Eukaryota; kingdom Metazoa; phylum Arthropoda; class Insecta; order Lepidoptera; family Papilionidae; genus Papilio; species Papilio memnon. Next base: position 1,668,291 of record LD688989.1, read on the forward strand.
GATTGTGTTGCTTTTGTATGAAGTAAAACAACCTACTACAGTCTTCCAATTGCAATACGCGACATAACGAAGTGAACAACATTTTATCTTGTTCTGAATTGAATTTCACTATTACATCGAGTAAATAAATTATCCCTTTTGCCAAGTACCACTTGTCGATAGCAAATTACGATAATAAATTCTGAGAATTTACTATCTTAATTCGATATCTACGAACTGTGATGACTTCATCAATTGGATTATATTATGTAGTAAATATAAAATGCATCTGCAGTTGAGTATAATCTTTTAAAAATAAGCAATAAAAATACTATCGTATTATATATAACTATTCGATGCTTATGAGTCATTAAAACATCGAAGCGAAACACTTCAGAGAACTTATATAAGTGACGGTAACTCTAGAGCCACAATAACACGATAAACAGGCGATTTAAACATTATAGCACTTTTATTCTCATTTCACCTGTTATTAGACGACTATCATTATTATATTAACAGCCGCATCATGAGAAAAGCACTTAGAAACTGACCATCACGAATCTAATTCAGAGTCTCTAAAACATCGTTTATAATGCACAAAAAATCCCTCTCAAGTTTAGACATGAAAGTTGGCAGCTGTTACAAAATCTCCCGTAAGGAAAGGAGGGGGGATTAGTTGCGAGTAGTAATACCCGTGGGGAAGCAGGTATATGAAGCGAAATGTGACGAAAAATGTTTCAAAATTGTATCCTTATAAATTTTCGTGTAAATAAAAGGTCTGAGTGCTCTTACTGTCGTTAGTTGTGTTATTTTTATTTTTTGAAAGCCAGTGATGGCCATGTTTATGATTGTACTTAAAGAAAGTTACAAAAAATATGTCACCAAGGAAATAAAAAACGTGAAACGTTATTTCTTATACTTTTTACGTACTTTATCAACTGTTAGGAGATATTTTTTTAATTAGTAATGCATTATTTAAAGAGCCTTTAAAAAATCTAGAATATACTATAATATTCTTAAAACGACAAGACTCTCTTAATAAATAGAAATTACTGCCAAATGTTAAAGCGTTTATGAGCTTTAAGTTTTGCGAGTTTTTAATTTGACGTAAATTAAGTGGGCGGATATTTTGTGGCGAGCATTTATTTGAACGTCGACAGATCCAAATTGGGTATGCATTTATTTTATGGTATTTTTAGATTATACAGCTACGTATAAGTAATAAAAATGTTAGCGTGCAAGTCCTTTACTCCAGTGGTCATTTATCAGTGTTCGATGTAATTTAATTGCTTCATGTTTTTTACAAATAGATTGTCGTTTAATTGATAAATTAACCTTTAGCTTATACAATATGTAATAATTTTAATAATTATTTAGCTATCAATAGATTCGTTGGAATCAAACTGCATTCAATATCGCTCTGAATAGAATAGAATCAAATTAATTCCAGTTTCATTATAATAAAACTGGCTTATGCATAAGCGGTATATGGTATATTGCAAAGATATTTCATTTGAACATTACGTGTATTCAGGTGCATGTTGAATAAAATTCAATATTCATTTTTTTTAAATGAAATTTTCTAAAGATGAACACTGTCGGCAAGAGTAGAATAATTATTACCGCTGAACAAGCAGCCTTGGAGCCTTGTATAAAATGTTATTGATTGCCAATGCTAGACTGGATGTTTGCAAAGTCTACGAATGTTTTGCAAGTGACACCAAGTATAAAAGTAGGTTGTAGAATGAAATGTGTCCTTTTCTCTGGAACCCTGATATAATATTTCTGTTTAGGTTTAGTCAGTGTAAACATAGTGTTAGACTTTTCTTACGTTACGTTGCGTTTGCCGTACGTCCAGGTATAGCGCTGAACCGGTCCTTGTTTCCTCATCAATACAGTTACAATGTACTGTAAGGGGTATTGAACTTTGTTTTTTTTTTAACTATTATAAAAACTAAAAACGCTGTTTACGATTTAAGAAAACATAATTAAAATAATCACTGTTAAAGAACATGATAAGTTGTATTTAATTAAGAATTCTCGGGACCTTCTTCTGTCGCAGTTGAGGATGGCTCATGATAAAAAAAGGTCAAAGTTAGTTTGCTAATTAGTTTATCTAAGAAAATTCGCGTTCTCAAGTACTTATGTACTTTTTGTTTAATCTACGCAGTCGATAACATTGAGATTTCTACATTAAACGCAATTATAAGCTACTAAAGTTCAATATACAATGATTTCGAGCTTATCAATTTATTGTAATTAACTATGAGTAATGATAATAGTAATTGATTTTTGTTTATGGTTATTTAATCTCTACTAAACTATTTCTGATATTTTATTTTACTATTCTTTTTAATGATTAGGGGCTAAAAAAAAACCAGTTTCACTTGCAAAAATCGTATGTTACATTTTCCGTTAATTTGCAATGTTGTGTAATTTCTAAACTATGCCATGTAAATTATTTAAACATTAAAAACACCATTATTGCAAATTTAACAACTGAATAGTTTTCATGTACTTTATATTTAACTAGCCATTGCTCGCGGCTTCGTCCACGTCAAATAAAAACATAGCATTTTAAAAGTGAAAGAATTTTTGAAATCGGCCCAGCAATTCTTGAGCTATTTCAATACATACGAAGTTAAAAATCTTTATAATATAGAAAAGCACTGTTTTATCGTATGTAATACTGCGTCCCTTTTACGAAACCGGAGCCTGATAACAAATGCTTAGTATTCACCATCAATCTTATCGGCAATCGTCGCAGACCCCGCTAACGTTTACGATTTGCGAGCCGATAATATGTTACGCCAATTACGTCACTACACACGCTTATTATTCTATATTCAATATACATCATTTATTCTAATGAGTACACCTTCATACCTTAATTTCTAAAAAGCAATGACTAGGAGGAGATGAACCCTTTTTCATGGGGTGGGGAGAGTCTTTGAATGATACCCGGCCGTCTGGAACGTTTGCCGCGTTCTTAGTATCATAATTTATTACTAGAAATAACTCATAAAATAATAATATGATACTTATTATGTAATTGTTCGAAACATCCTTAACCTTGGCAGTACGGAGTTAATATGTCGATATTTCATCTAAGAGGCTTTAAAAGCCCACGCTTTCCACTTTATTATGCCTTGCCAGACAGTGACGCATTGCCGAGGAATGTTATTCTAATTCAATGGGAAATGCCAAAAGCGGATAAACATTAATTCGATTTTGTCCATTAAATGAATGAAAATATATTATATTATATAGCATCGCCCGCGACATTGTTCGCGCGGAATTAAAGGAAAACTTAGTAAGAGCCTGTGTTCTTTCAGATTGTATTCTATGCCAAATTTAACCGTAGATAATAATAACAAAGTTATGTAAAAACGTTTAAGCATACTTTCGCATTAATAATATTGGTAATGATCTATTGCCACACAAAAAAAAACATAGTATTTATTTTTCTAACAAAACAAGTATAATGTGCCAAAAGATACCCTACTAACGTATGCTTTTTGAATATGTAATTACAAGTCTTATCTGAATGAGATTAAAGTATAATACTTGTATGGAGTTTTCTTTTAAATATAGGTAATTTTACAAATTGTATCTTCCAACCATCAACATTGTTTCATTTATCAAATTCGCTGTTGGTTCATAGATTTTAGTCAAGCTATTTATGTATCTATTGATTGAAAGTTATGTCAGACGTATTATATAGCGCTACGTGTTTATAAATAGGACTGAAATTAATAGATGTTGTAGGAATTTACGAAACTTTTGCTTCATTTTATAGATTTTCTGGAGGTTCTTGTTGAAACAGCTTAGTTGGTAAATTTCGATAAAATATTGTTAATAGTCAAACACTAAAAGCCTAAATTGTGTTCATGCTATTATGTAAATGCATTCTGCTTGATTAGTCTCTACGGCTCGTTTTCACAAAGAATTGTATATAAGCTCTCGGGTAAAAAAATAGAAATTATCCATCCGTAACATGCTTGTTCTTTGTACGACTCTAATGCGGTGCAAGACCACGGAGAGTTACAAATAAACGAGCGGATGGGGAATTAATCTTCATTTGTCGGGAACACGAGAAAATGAAATAAATAAATCGTTTTGTTTTGTTATTAATCAATTGTAAACGACAGCAGCGGTAGGAAAGACTATTAAGAACGGTTTACTTGAATGTAAATTGTATAGTATTTAAAATCTTAAACATTAATTGCATATATGTATCGAAGATTAATGTAAACCTATTTCAACCGGGGTTCTATTTAGCCATATTTTTAGTTATTCTAATAAGTTTCTTAAGGATCATGTGCCATGCTGAAATGGAAGACGACGAATATGTTTTGTAAGATACACGAAGAAAATATTGAGTTGTATTACTAGTACTTTTTATTGTTGTCTTCTTTTCTTCCTAACAATTTTGTGTTGTCCTCCCAGGAGCACCATCTCCAGAGGGCGATATCAGGCACGGGGCTCATAATTCCAACACCGGAGGTGTGCGAGGTCAGCGACCTCGAGTTCTACGAGAGATGTTATCCAGCCGACTACAAAATGCCCAAGCAGCACATACATATGCAGCGTAAGTACCTACTGTAGTACTGTATTATTAACAGACAAAGTCAAAATACGATCTCTAGACGTTATTGCTTATCCGCGGTATTATTTCTAATTTAACTGATCTAAACATCGCAATAAGAGTCTAGGATTGATTTTGTACTACATCCCATTTTTTCTTGCAATGTAATAAAATACATTTGGGATGTAATATTGAGTTCGGTGCTCTTTTAAGTTACCGACGACAGCCTTTTTTGTGTCAAGGGCCAACGAACTATGTTTACCTTAAAGTTAACGTCATTCATTAAGAAGAGTTCGTGCTAGGGTTTTAAAATGGCTGAAGTGATTTATTTTGGAGCACATCAATTATATCACGTGACTTTAACCTTTTAAGGGAATCGTCGAATGTGACATGTTAAATTCTGAACGCTAAAAAGAACAGAGGGCTTACCACGAATGGTTAGAGAACGTTTTCGTAATTTCATCGACAAAATTCGTATTCGAAGTTTACACCAACAAAATCTCATTTCAATGACGTTACAAATATGCTCTCGCAAGTATTCGTGATAGACCTCTCTAATGATTTAACTAACGTTGAATTCGGCTACCAAACACTTGTTATATGTCTGAGATGGTTCCAATACGTTTTTATACAACTGTTTTGAAAAGACCCTCATTAAATAATAAACGCAAGACTCGCTAATATTGTCGTATATTTTGTATAAGGATCGCAAAAATAAATGTTAGTTTTTGAAACGTGTTCTTAATTAATTCTAGGTACTCAAATACCAGTCTCAATGGGCTTACGTTCGTTTCATGATAAAATTTAATGTTTCTGTATTTTAGGGCAAATATGATGTTAATTAAAATTATAATGAAAAACGACCCAATCGCGGCGATACATAATGCTTGTTGGAGCTTTAAAATAACTATAATAATACTAGGAAAATATTAATTACTAGCCTTCGCCTACGACTCCGTCCGAATTTAAAAAAATAAAAGTGAGTAGCCTATGTGTTCTTCAGTTCAGACTACCATCTACATCTATACCTAATTTCATCGAAATCCGTTCAGCCGTCCATACATACATCTAAACTTTCGCATTTATAATATGATGTATTTTTTATTTTGATTACGCTATAGTCGAGATTTAAATGTGTAGGTGATTTGGGTCAAATACCGTGTCTTAAGGTTGGATATCATGTGATCTATATGTATTATAATATTTCAATTAAAACAAAAAAAGGTAACTTTCTTAGTTATGTATAATATATCTTTGCAAAATAAATTTTGTATGTGGTTGTTTTATCGCTTGATAATGCTAATATTATGTAATATTCTTCAGTTTGTATCGTACATAATGGATACAAATTTACATGCAATTTATATGTCTTCGTAATTCAAAATTGCTCGTCTTGTTTTCATATGCTAATTTAGCCTTGAATTAATAATTGGCTTTTGCTATCTTTCTGTTTACATATATGTTTTTAAAACTTTTATATTTTTATATTTATTTTTACTACTTAATAGTCATAAACAGATTTCTTTCAAAAACCTGTAGTAACAGTAAAAGCAGGTTTGTTAAAACAGTGGTCGCCAAGATCTTTAATAGTCTGAGCCACTTTTCAAACTTCAAGATTATTTGCGAGCCGCAATTATTGTGAATGCGTATATAAAATATATGTTACAACGGAAATTAAATTTGTTACAGAATTACACTTGGTTTTTCATATATGTTGTAATTTAAGTTTGTCACTTAGGACCCCCGTACTTTGTATTAAAAAATATTGCCATCCCTATCATTCTCTTTGATAAAAACAAAGATAAAGTATTAATACAGGTGTTACTACAGTTAAAAATCACTGTCAAATGTTATATTGGATTTGGTTAGTTTAATTTTTCAACCAGAGCTTAAAGCTTAATTAAGCTGGGGCTGATTATTTCTGAATAATCTTGCTCCGACAATGTAATTAATCCCCGATTGTGCGCCGTTGTAACGTAATTAACTGTTTCGCGACAATATTCGATGTGTTGCTTGTGCGAGCACACGCTGGCAAAATTGTGACGTCATTATATAAGTATTTTGCCTATCAGAGAAAAAAAGTGTATCGAAAAACACAAACTATTTAATTCTCAAGAGTACCTAAAGAATACTAGAAAATTATGATAAATAAATGCTTACATTGTTGCATGCCTGCACTTTAGGAAATCCTCCTTACGAGTACATTTGAAGTGAATATCAAAGTTCGAATTTCGAACGAAAATTCCGTTGGCCCTTGTATTTAAGACAAGTAACAATTAAATATCTAAATCAGGCATCAAAACCTTAGTACGATAAAAGAATCTATTGACATTGCCGTGGGAAAATAAATGTCTGTTGTGAGAATATTATTCATAGCTTTGCTAGAAACGCGAAATGAACGTCGAATTGATATTTATATCCTCTTCAATAGAAACCAGTCGATATATTGCTATATTTGTAACAAAGCAATTGAAAAGCATTTGTTGGGACGTAGGTACTAGGATTTCAGTTTTCATTGTCGACTACAATAAAAAGAATTTTTATCTTAACCTAATTAGAGAAAAGCGAATGTATAAAATTGCTTAATAAGATATCCTTTTTCTGTCTATATTGTTTTAAAAAACATGTTAAAACCCGTCAGTCTAAGTTTTACTGTCAATTAATTTTATACTTTTTCCATCACCCGCTCACTATACGTCCCCACTGACGGGCTCGGAGCCTAACCCTAAGTTAGGGTGACTAGGCCATAGTCAACCACGCTGGCCCACTGCGGGTTGGTTGACTTCACACATGTCTTTGAATTTCTTCGCTGATGTGCAGGTTGCATCAGGATGTTTTCCTTCACCGTAAGAAAGTCGGGTAAATTATGTACCTATGAAATTCGAGAAATCGAAAATCACATTGGTACATGGCGGGATTCGAACCCAGGAACTGTGGATTACAAGTCAAGTGCTTAAACCCCTGAGCCACCGACGCTTTCTTTATACTTTTTAAGTTATGAAAAATGTTGTTTATATATGTGTACTTAACTTAACAATTCTGAAGTCGTTGTTAAATGTTACGCCATGTTTTATTTCCTTATCTTACCTAGTTTTTAATATAACAACGACATACATACGATGGATATAATGACTGTTGTGTCTTCTTGCCCTTGAATTATGCTCGAATTGATGTACAAATATTTATTTGTCGATTAGAGTATGGAGCGATACCGTCCGTCTATTACTTTAACCTCCAATTTTTTCTGTTTTATTCCCTTTATTTATGTTGTTATTAATCGAGTCATTGTTAATCACAAATATCTTTTTATGAAAAATATTCGTAATGTTTAAACATTCTACTTTTTAAATAAATTGTTTAAAGTTTCGCGAGACATGTAATTGCTTGGATGACCTTCCTTAGGCTGTCATTTAATTGATTCCTCTTAATCCAAATGTCCAATATATTTCAATGAAACTATATACATATTGAAATAAAAATGCACTGAAAATGAACTTTGAAATTCCGGTTACAATTTATTCTTGTGTTTCATATACTGAACTACGCACTATGGAATATTTGTTTCAATACAGCAAACCGTGTTGCAATATAAATTCGCATCCAGCCGACCCATATCGGTTATTTGTTTGTTCAGGCGTAATTCCCTTTATAAATATGATTAGTTTATTATGCTTTGTACCCGTGCATTGTAAATATCTTTGCGAAATATAAATTGTACATCAAAACTGGTTTTGTCGTTTCATATTGTGAAATATTCATTGAAAAAAGTTCCATCTGCGTTTGAATATTAAGCCGTATTAATTTTATAAATACGATGAGATGGAATTTTTAAAATCAATTCGATATTTGTTCGTCCGGCACAAACATATTTTTAATGGAACAATTTAGCTCGACATGCTTGTTCGCTTATAATTGTCAGGAACTGAAAGCACACCATGCTATACGCCTGGATTTTCTGGTACTAAAGAAATATAAGGAGATGTGTACAAATAATTGATAATATGAGCGCTTGGCTACGGCCTATATGATCCTAACGGAGAGAAAAATTATTTACCTTGCGGAATATAAGCCTATTTCAAGACAATAAATCCGAGATTTGATACATGAGCTAGAATTATTTGTTGAACCCATTGACCGATATTTTTAGAGAAAACTTTTCTATTGCCGAGCTAATAGCGAGAGTGTTTTGTTTCAGAACTGTGTATGAAATAGCATACAGCTTATAAAAACAAAAGCTCATGTTATGTCGCGTATTGTTCTGGTTGCTATTTTTGGTGTACTAAATAGTTTTAATCGAATAAGGAATATGTTTTATAGTGTTCTGCGTTACAAAGTGTAAAAGGCGAGATAGCTTATTTTTTTATATATAGATTATAATGTAAAGTTAGGTAGGCAGACCCGGATTAATAGGGATGAGATTCGAGGTGAAGGACGACCCCTATTTTCGGCGAGTTCAATCCGATAAGTTGTTTCAAATAAATTGCAAATTTATCCTAAGGGTAGGATTTAAACCTGATAAATGTTGGAGCTTGATTGCCTGACTTAAAATTTGGTCGTAAATCAACCTTATATTTTTTATTAGAATTATGGTATAGTAGGGAGGTAAGAACAGAAATCTCTTACAGCAATTAACTAATTGTGGAAACATTATGTGGTCTGTTACATGCATATTTTAATACATGGTGTGAGATTATGTACGCTTACTAAATTATCATCAGCCTTTCTCAGCCCAAATGTGTTCATTTATTTCGTGTATAGTTTTTTTTATTTTACCGTACAGTTTTGTCCCTTTTTACTCTATTCATGTAACTTCAAGTATCATTTATCTATTTTTATGTGTATTGCGGCTTATATAGAGTTTATATTTAGAATTGTGCCGTTCTCAGTTACAACCTTGTGGGTCAGGACATACCGTCCCAGTTAATCACTGACATTGCCCACTGATGCAAGCCAGTGTGTGAATTGGAAAGGCACTTGCGACCTTTCAACTGTAAATGGTCGCCTTACGTTGTGTAACGAAGTTGAAAATAAATAGGTTATTTCTAGACTTGTTTAAATGAAGTTCCGGTAAAAGCAAGACAAAAAAGATTACAGAATTCATTATGGAAAAGGATTGCAACGTGGAAAAATTAAGATGATATCCTTCTTTATTATAAAGAAATACGAAACGTATTTGTAGATTCCTTGTTATATATTATTAATTTAATATTTATTTATCAATTGGTTACTGTTCATTTCGTATTCCCCTAACATTTTCACTTGTTGGGGATTATGTTAATTCTACAAAATCGTCGGTTCAACAAAGCGCCCTCTGGATATTATATTGTACATGTTCTAAATTCAAAGCGCATCAGATAAAACAAAACCCTGAGCTATTTGTATATTGCGGAATTGCTAACAACATTACTATGCGTATATCACAAGATACATCCATACTTTTGGAAGTCCATTACAGGAAGAACTGCAGCACACATAGTTCCTTATTCTAGTAACTATTTAAGAAACCTTTTAAATGACCCCGAGTGTAGCAGTAAAGACAATTTCCCATTGGAATCATTGGTATCACTATTCTCGCTTCAATCTATGGTCATCCTTAATCTTATGCCCCCTGATTAAATATACCTTAACACATATTAAAAATTTTATTATTTATGTATCTTAAGTTAATGTTAAGATGGCAGACTAAGTTATAATTGTTGTTACAAAGTCCCGTCCGAAATGGCCAAACCGAGACATTTTGCTAAAGAAATTTGAAATTCGTCGTTGTTTTATTAAGAAAGTTTTTATTATTTCTCTCCCGTCTTTAAGTTGGAGTGCATTTGTACAGTTCCAACAGAGCCGAACGTAACGTTGTTCACATAAAAGAAGTTTTTATTGTGTAATATTGAAACGCAATAACGAAACAAAAGTTCAAAAAGTCGAAGCACCGTTAAAAGATAACTGTAACGTCCGAATGGGGGCGCCATTAGTCGTAATTAAACTCGAGTGCGATATACAAACTCAATATGTACACGATATACAAAAAGTAATGTACAGGAACTCTACATACCTGTATTATTCAATACTTTGAAAAACAAATTGAATTTAATTAAATTCCATTAAAATATCCCATCCACGTATCAATTGTCGACAAATGTTTCTTATGAAAAGATTTTTTAAAAACGTTAGTAGAGAAAAATAACATCCGTGACCTGAAG
>LD688989.1:1687567-1718706 GCA_003118335.3 Papilio memnon
TTTGACAAATGTAAACAATGAAATATAGTTTTTATAATTTCACGCGGATGAAGCCGCATGGGAACAGCTAGTAACTAATTAAGTCATAATGGACGAATTACGTAAAAATTGAAATGAAAAAGAGAGTGACGACTGAAACGACAAAAGAAAGATAGATCTGGAGGATGATGAAAAATTATTATGGCCACCTCTACATCATAATAGCTTCGGCTTAACGTCTAGCTGACTAATAGATTGTGCAAATATTTTCAACGAAAATTCTACAATTCATAGAAAGAAAAGTATGTATATGTGTAAAAAATAATTGCAGTGTGGCGCACAGTCTCGTTGTTAGTGTAGTAGTGTCGATGTCATTTACTAGCCAACGTGGGGCTCGCGCACCATACTACGGTTACCATGGTTTAATAATTAAAAGGACATTCTTGATAATAAAGGGAAAAGTATACGTTGATATTGAAATTCGGATACTATGATTTTTACAGAGTTTTATCAAATGCTTATTACTTTTTATTGTTAACTCTTATAGTAGCTATCTGAATTTTTCTTAATTGAACGGTACAGCAAAGACAAAGTTATTTGCGTCAACATTTTTACATCCTATTGGATGTAGTCACTCTTCCATTTGCGAATAGTACTAGGCATGTGGAAAAACAAAGAGACACTTGTATTTTGTCCAAATGTTTCGTTAGTGGAAACTCTCGTAAAATTCTCAAACTTCTACATTTAATGAAAATAGTATTCTCAGTAATATCACAACGTGTGCGGCGCGTTGTCGTCTACGTACTCGTCTGGTTATTTGATTACACGACGAGCGACGGCGCGACCTTCCAGAACGACATCAGCCGCCGCAGCGATTGGATGCGTTACACAACAGCTCTCAAGACGGACCATTTCCGATTCGTACCGCTCTAATCTCGATTTAAATCTTCAGCACTGAACGTACAATTTTTTACGGTTTCTCCGACTTTGAGCAGCTTTCATCCTATTTCTTCTTCTTGAGTCAACTTCATGAGTCTAGAATATTTTTCACTGGTATTTACAGAAATTTATTGAATTTTGTTAATCAAAATGTATGTCTAATCTTTAGGTAATAGCGTAAGTAATGACAGTAATGGGTATTATTAATGATGAATTATCGCGTTTAGTGGAGAATGTTCGTGTAGTCAGTGTGCTCATATTTAGCAGACCTCTATGTTTTTTCAATCAAATGAATTGTACTTTAGTCTTGATATTAAATGAGAAAAGAAACGATCTAGGTTTTTATTCCACAACCTTTGTTTTTACCCTTAATGAGTCTAAAAAGTATAGGAAATAGAATCGAATTTTAGACTGCCATTAGAAATACAATTTTTTATTATAACTAACAGCTTTTTTTGGTTGATATATTATAAAATTAACGTATACATCTGTATAACATATGCTGATGAAACGACGCGTTCATGTAACTTCAGGCATATGGTCGTCGACAGCTGGATAGGCTAGGTCTAGTGGCGGGGCGAGGGGGAGAACAGCTTCGAATAATAGTCTTGGTCTTGGTTCGAAGTAGTTCTATGTGTCTATTTTTAACTTTTCGATACCCTAGGGCAGCTGCTTTCTTGCCCCCACGAACGACACCCATGTTTAGGCATAATAAGTTCTTACAGACATCTAACCGCTAATAAAACTGCCAATTTTTTTGTCATGCTGCACTGGGAGTTATTATCTGGTTACCTAGGAAGCCGTTTACTGTTGTGTACATTTAACAAGAGACGTTTGAGTGCTGCAGTAAGAGGATTTAGTTAATAATATTTGCAATAATATATTATTACTGAAATTGTAAACCTTTATATTCTACCGTTAATGTTTAACTTCCCGTGACGCAAGGTCTTACCTTATCAACTCCTGACATCAGGCATACTTATCCCAAAAGGATTTCCCTGTTCATCCCCCAGTTATTTATTGCTGTTGCTGATTCTTGTACCGCCCAGTGGCCCGGGCGGCTGATTTATTTACCTAAGCCCTGCTGCAAGGCTATTTGGTTTACGATTTTACGTCAGCCAATGCTTTTTAAATAACACCAAGAGAATAATAAAAGCGTTTATAATCTACTTATTTAAATACTAGCTTTCGCCCGCGACTCCGTTCGCGTGGAATTAAAAAACAAAAGTTGTTCTTCCAGACTATCATCTACGTCTATACAAAATTTCATCGAAATTAGCCGTTTAGGCTACAAACTCTAACAAACATCTATCTATTCGTCCATCCATCTAAACTTTCGCATTTATAATCTCTGTATAATAAGAACTTTAGTCATATGTCGTCAGTAGTTTCGTTACAGCCAGAATAAATTGAATGATTGTTAAAAGGGGAACAATATTTACTTACATTTGTTTCCCCTGTCTAAAGCAGAGTATATTTTATATTACGACGTTGTTGTAATTAATTATATCTCGTTATACGTTAGATACACTTTGAAATCGATAGTGTACTTATGTTTGTGTACAAGGGTTTCGACAAGGGGTCTAGGGTTGTTATCGCTTCGTAAGAAACACCCCTGTCTATCGTGTTATAATAGGGGGCGAGAAAATTTATCGTCCATTGATTAATCATGATACTATGAAATTTCTAGTATACGATATTCTACAGGTAGGTTACTCGTAAACATTTTTACAACATAATTTTAATCGTTAGATGGCTTTAGGTCACATCTTACCTTAATAATCTTGTTTTCGTACAAAACACATTTATAACGTAGGACGTTCATCTCTGATTTCAATATAATATTACAATGTAGATATAAAACACCGTCATTTGACTCCCAGAGTATGGAAAAGTTTTAACGGATCATTAAGCCTAAAATAAATTAATGTGCTATAAAATTTTATTCCAACCTTAATGGATACTAATTTAGTCATAAATCTTAGTTGGTCTAATTAAAAGTTGATTTAAAGTACTGAAAGTAGCGTTATGAATTTATGGTGACGATTTTTAAAAGAAAAAATAGCGCAGTATAACCGTTAATTCGACGGAATTGTTTTAAGTAAAAAACTGTTTTTTCTAAAAGTCATATTTTTGAAGATGAAATAAACTAGTTTAGTAGATTTTTAAATTAGTTGTTCGTCAAACTGGACACTATCGAATTATGGATTAATGAGTAGTTTTTACTTGAGGGAAACATTTTATGGAATAAAAAGGTAAACAAACGTACATACGTATGTATGAGGTTTAGACTAATTTATATAAACAACGTTAGACACGAATATGTAGGAAGAAACAGGAAATATAGGTTTTCAATATTATGAAGATTATAATTTTATTATACCTGTCCTAAATTTACGAAAGTATAAAGAGATAAAATCCACAAGGAGCTCTTACAGCAGCTGAGGCCACGTGAATGAAACTCAACGTTAAATAGGACAGTTATGTAGAACGAATATTTTTTGCTAATAAAACCCTATGTTGCGAGTATAACGTATCGACTATCGATGGAATGTTTTCAAAAGCTTTACCGTAGACGAAGCTTTGTTTTTTCATACGGAATGAGGTTAACACACTGAAGTGCCCGGTAAACGATTTTTTGCTTTATTTTTCGGGGCTTTTCCAATTTTTTGATAGTTAGCGGCAATGTTTGAAGCTTTTGATAATTGTATTTCACTCTTTAAATATTCTCATTTTACCCTAGAGTTGAAAAATCTTATAAAATATCGCACGTCTTAACGTATTTCAGAGATCAATTTCGAAATTACTAAATCTACCTGGAAGAAAATTTTGATACTGAAACTTTTTGGTAATAAGGTTTTTTGTTATTAAACATTACGCACGTCAACTATCACTGCTACCTGTAAGACGTCGGATACTAATTTAATTTTAAGTATATATCTGATGGTAGATTCTGTTTGTTGCAGTGCTATGGGAGGAGCAGGAGGCGCCGGAGTACGACATCGACTCGGAGGACGAGAGGTGGCTGAAGCAGCAAAGGCATCCGGAGCTCACAGGTATACATCACCTCTGATACTGCTTAAACTATAATGAGTATGGTGAAAATTACGTTTTCCACAACTAAAGCAAGGTAACGTTTTTGAGGATATTTGGAAAATTGCGTGCAATTGCAGTCCGAATAATGATTCTGACCTTGGTCTGTTGGTCTAGCTGGTAATCTGGGATGCCCAAGTCCTACATCTAATTGACAAACAATTCAATTAAGATACACAAAATCGTCTTAGTAAAAGGAATATGATTAAAACTACATATTTATCAACGTATAAATTTTCCTATCTTACAAAAATAGATTAAAACTAAATTACTATGACAACGTGAGTGATCGTAACTTTAGTCATGGCTTAATTGAGTATTCAGTATCAAACACGTGATGTCGGTGTTAAACGCGTGGGAAGGGATCTAAAATATCGATCCTCGTTTGCCACGATACGGCTTAGATAAAATGATTCTTAAAACTACATCCAACCTTTGTAATATCTTCTCGACTTTTTAAAAATGAGGTTGGTGATTTGGCGACAGTATTTGTATGCGATGTGGTGAACAGTTGCATTGGTTGTGCAGAACTAAAGTTCGAGCAAATGATGGACAAGCTGGAGCGCAGCTCTGGTCAGACGGTGGTGACGCTCAACGAGGCCAAGCTGCTGCTGGAGCGGCAGGACGACCTCGTCATCGCCGTCTACGACTACTGGCTCAACAAGCGCCTCAACACGGTGGGCCACTACATTGTTCACTCTAGGGTAGGCGGGGGCTAGTTGAGCGGCCGGGTAAGTTGGCCCAACGACATAAACTGCGATAACTGCAACTAAGCGGACCATGCGAGAAAAGTATTATACGATTGTCTACAACGATAGTTTCAAATAACTCTATAGAGGTGTTAGACTGTCGCTAAGCCTAGTTCATGGCGATAACATCTAAGTTACAACACGGTAAATTACATAGGGTAAGGAGGGGCTAGTTAGGCGAGCGGGTAAGTTAAAGATCGCCATTTGCGAAACTAACCGCCGTATGTTAGTCAATCTAATAGAGATAGAAAGGTTGTAAAAAATATAGTTTGTCAAAAGGTAGTTTGATAACCTAGCCTTTACAGATAGTATCTATTACCAGACGAAGAACTAAGTAATAAATCATTCTAAAATTTCTTTAATCACAGAGACAGTATTGAATACGGAAATTACGGAAATATTTGTTTCATGTTCTTGTTAATAATAAATATAACAAGTAGCATAATATCGCTCCTTGACAGAATTCTGATCGGCGTATTATGTAAAAAAGCGCCTGTCAAAATCTATCCCTGATATACCCTTGTCAAAAAAGTTTTCCAATTTTGCCGACTTCAATCTAAATATTGTCGGATCTTGTAAATTTCTGTACTGCGTGTTACGCGGTCTTGAGGGGAACAGAATTGTCAACTGTCAACAACGACCTTCAAGATTTAATCAAGGAGCCATCTCTAGACTAAGCGTTGATGAATGAAGACGAAAAAAATTTAGTTATTAAAGAGTATGGTAGTTCTTATTCTAGTTGTAAATAATAGTTAATGGTTTGCAGCAACATCCTCTGATCCTGTCGGTGAAGACGGAGCACCGGCCCGGGCAATCGTCGAACAATCCTTATCTAGCATTTAGAAGAAGAACAGAGAAGATGCAGACCAGAAAAAATAGGTCAGCATACATATTTTGTGTTGTTATATTACGTAAATTCCACAGGGTATTATTAAAATGAAGCCTTTTGAATAAGGTATTAATGATGGATACCAGATATGGTGAATACCTTTGCAAATATTCCTAGTAAAATTTACTGAACATCTTTCACGTTGTTCCGTCAGTAAACAACAAACAAGTACAAACTATTGTTTACACGAAAACCAATCCTAGTATACAATAGTTTGTTATTCTTTGGAAGTTTCGAGAAACTAAGAACAACAAAACATTATACATTAAAAGTGAACAAAAAATTAAATATTATTGTATTATATTACAAGCCCATAATTATTTATGGGCTTCGATTGAAATGATAATTGCACATTGTTTATGCAAAAAAACAGAGACAATTGTTAGATAGATTAATATTATATACGGACATGTTAATGTCTTGTTGTAGGAAAAACGACGAAAGTTCGTACGAGAAGATGTTGAAGCTCCGTCGCGAGCTGGCGCGTGCACTCACACTGTTGGAGATGGTGTCCCGGCGAGAGCGGGCCAAGCGCGAGCTGGTGCGCCTCACAGCACTGCTGGCGGAGCGACGGTATGCCGCCGGGGACTTCACCGCGCAGCTGCCAGAGCCTGCCAGGTGTGCACACCATCGAAGCATCCATGCTTCATCATCAACTCACTATACGTCCCCACTGAGGGGCTCGGAGCCTACCCCAAGTTAGAGTGACTGGGTCAGGGTGGGCGAACCTTTATGCATCAAAGTGCCATTTTCTTGAAGAAATGTTCAATGCTGTCTTAGACCCCCAGCATGTATTTCTTAAATTTGTTTATTTATTATTTTCCGCCTTAGATAAACCTTACCTTGTACCCGAGGGTTTCTGGTCCATTTTGGGAATCACCATTTTGAACAGATGACAAAAATTGTTCGAGAACAAATTAAGCTTTGGTGAAATTAGAATTAGTTTGTTGAAAACAAAATAACGTTTTATAAATAACGTAACGTAAATAAGAAGCCTTTATAAAGTTGGAACACACGCTATTGCATTATTTTATAACTTCGCTACAATTCTTAGTTGAATCTGGGAACAGGCAGTTCCGTAGAAGCTGTTTTATTTGCACTCAAGTGCTCTTACTGTTTCACAACTTTAAGTATATTACACAAGTTTCCTCTCGCTCTAATAATACTCTTAAACATTTTCAACACAGGGATTGTTATATTTCAAAGTATCTCATCTTTATGAGTGTATATGTTTAAAATTAATAACTCGAAATGTCTCTTAGACTATATCTCGTGGTCCAAACCTAACCCGAAATTTTTATATATACACATTTTTTCCTAAAACTTGAAAATTCCAAATTTTGATATAGCACATCTACAATTACAAAATAACTGAAAAGGGAAATATCGTAATGGCCGCATGAATTTTGACATTTCTCTTTATTTAATTCCAGTGTAAAAAATATCAGATATTTAAGATACAAGTGCTTTTAATAATGTAAAAGTTAATTCCATCCATTTTCCAAAGGCAATACAACACGGTGCCGATATCGACGTTAAGTTTCCGTCGAGAGGCGTACGCGGTGCAGCACTACCCGCCGCGCGCTCCGCCCACGCCAGTAGACCAGCCCAGGCAGGTGAGGAACATCACAATTCATAAAAACATTACTGAGAAATATCAAAAGCGATTAATAACCTGAACAAGGGTTTAATCTCATAAAAACGGTGAGAATCTAATTAAAAGTCGATAAATTGAATTCAAAAGACGTAGTTGTTAGCGTAAAGTTTGGTTGAACTTCAATCCGTAGAAGGCTTCCGCAACTTTCAAGAAGTTTGCCGTATTTTATTATAACTTTGTGTTGGTATTTTTCTCTTTGAACTTTATACGATATTTGGATTGACGCCTACAAAATCGTACAAGCTTTAAACTTAAGCTATAGGAAATCCTCAATTCCATAGTTTTTCTTAAGCCTCTCATGTTGAATGGAGGGTAATAGTAAGGTAGTTTTACCCGAATGGTTGTCAGTGTATGGTATTATTCCCGTAATTGGTTGCCTTACAGCGAGAGAAGCGTCCATACAAGAGACGGAAACACAGGCACCACGCCGCCGGCTCCGCGCAGGGGCTGCGAGGTGAGTGCACACACAGACAGACAGTTTAAAACGCGTTTTATATATACATAGTAGTATATCTTCTATTCCAAAACTTTATATCCTTATTTAGTGCGCTCACCGGTCCTTATCTCCGCATTCCATCTCTATTAGAAGCGTAAATTTTATTTCATTTAAGTTTTATTTTACTCTCATACTAAAACTTTAAAACAGATAGAAATGTAAATTATTTCGATTCGCAACTTAAGTTAAAATAGTATTTCCACACTTCAAGTTTTGCTAACTTTTCTCATTATGCGTCAAAGTTTGTAAGACCCCATTAAATTACCACATTATTAATAAGTTTTCACAGTACGTTTTAATTATTACGAGAAGTCGTATCAATTTCAGAAGGTGTAATTATTATTTGTGTGCTTTTAAACTGAACGGCAAATAGTTCTAAAATAAACTACCAGAGGAGGAAATTATAATTTGTTCAAAAAATATATTTTTTTGTTTGGTTGTAAGTTTTTGGTCCTTCGAGCCGTATTTTATCAAATATATATTTGTTTTATATGTATTGTATGTTTCAGAGTGTGGCGTGTGCACGTCGTCGGAGGAGGAGAGCGTGCCCGCGAGCGCGGCCAGCCCGCGACCTGATACCTTCGATGATGGGCCCTTCGCCTTCCGCCGCAAGCCCGGCTGCTACTATGAAATGGTTACACTCACATATTTACCCTAAAACTATAATATACATATGTGGTCGGTATAACTTTGTAGAATGAAATAAAAGATATTTTTCACAGGAGGGATACGTTTACTGTGCCAGTTAGAAAATTGAATGATTGATTTTTAAAACACATGTATCATACGGTGATTTAAATTTTAGCCGTTGCTATTAAATTATGGCAGGCGCTCGCACGTACTAACTCGTATTTTGTTAATTTTCAATCATAAAATGAGGAAACAAGATATGAATCGCTCTTCTTTCATTCTAGTTCAAACTACTTATGTCTTCATTAGTAAAAACCTCTTCAATTAGCGGATAGGCTACGAAAGATTTTATTAAAAATTATTAATAACTGGGGTTGTCAGTTTGTTATAAATGTTTCTTGTATTTTCAGCCGACTTCAACTCTTTACGGCGACCCTGTGGATCCCGAAAGTCCATCAAAAGAAGGTCTCTTCGAGCACGAACTGGATGAAAGGCATAGGTAAAAATGACAAATTAAATTATAAAATATTTTTTATAATTATAGAATAGAATGTTTCAGTTAGTTAAACAATTCATTGATATTTGTCCGTAAGTTATTTTTAAAGTAATATGTAAAAAAATGAAAACTATTTTATTTACAGCCAAGATTAAACAGTAGACATTCGATACATCAAATATAAAATAAAAACAATAGGTCAAACTTCGGTTGACTGTATAGAGAATTGATCCAGGAACCTCGCACTAGGCACAGCCAGTATCGCAAAGACCAAGCTCAACGAATTAATAAAATATTGTACATCATTAGATTATAAGCCAAATTTGAACAAATATTTAGCTTATACTCAGTTTATTCCTAAGTTTAACTTTATACCGCGTTTCTTGTGAGACTGTTATATTACAGTACTTTAAAAATGTTTCAACGTGCAGGTTTACGCTGACGTCGATAACGCAGCCGTACACGAGGTGCGTGGGGTTCGCGCGGCGGCGCGTGGGGCGCGGCGGCCGCGTGCTGCTCGACCGCCTCGCCACGCCGCTTGACGACCTCTGGCCGCGCCTCACCTTCGCCTTCCCCGCCTCCACACAGCACAGACACCTCAGAGACGAGGAGGTCAGTCCACTACCTAGTACAAACGAGACGAATAATCGAACAATATCTTGGACACGTCACTGATCATAAAATTCATTATGTCCTAGGAAATATATCTCTAGCCGTATTAAATATTTCATTAATAATATGACAGCTTGATACTTAAAGGTTTGTCACCCCTGGTGTATGGTCTTGGTATAGCAATGGTCACTGATTTAATACTATGCTTAGGGTTTCCATATTCTTTGTAACTATGAACTATCGATTGATCACAATCCCACTTGCTGTGATGGTGATCCATATCATCTTAAAGTTGGAATATGTTAGTTTTGTAAGTAAATATTTACCCTACATTTAAGGCCCGGAAAACTTTGACGGAAAAACTGATGCTAACACACAAGGAACGAGTTTTGTAAACCCCTTTCGAGACATTTTTCACAGATGTAGGTTCAATGACTTATTTATTTCACTTTCCAGGTGGAACTGGAAACAAAGGCTCATCGCACTCCGAAGGAGATGACGCGAGATTACCACGAGGGCGGCAAGTACCCCTGGCGACACGCCTTCCGGCGGCACCTCGCGCGCAACCCCGGCCTCTGGACCGTCGACGTCAAGCCAGTCGCTGACGTCATAGCGGACGCTGACGTCAAACCGGACGCTGACGTCAAACCGGATGCTGACGTCAAACCGGACGCTGACGTCATACCAGACGATGACGTGAAGCCGGTGAAACAGGAGCCGATGGATGTGGATGAACCATTACCGGACGCTACGTTACCTCAACATGTTACAAGTGATATTAGTGTTAGTGCGAGAACTATAGACAGTGCGGTGAGAGAGAATCTGCACCGCGTGATGCGCAAGCGCACCTGGAGCGGCTGCAGCCACGACAGCTACGACTCCGACGAGAGCCTCCAGCCGGTTGAGAAGGAGTTTGAACAGTTCATCAATGAAGTTAATAAGAAATGGTACGCGACACAATTTTATCTTCCCTTTTTTGTTTCAAAAGCGAGTAATTTTTGTAATTTTTTTTCTAAGCCGAGTGTATATTTATTTCAGGTTACATTTTCGGCCGAAAACACCACCACCTTCGCCGCCGCACGATTCCAAAATGCCCGATGATCAATTTCCCCTCACAACGGACATTCCATTTTCTGTTGAATTGAGGCTAGCGGAAGAACCTTCCTCGGGAGTGCTAGATCCATTTATAACCTCGGAATTTACACTTGGAGACCTGTTAACGGAGCCCCTAAAATTGGACCTTGACGGCAGCGGGAATCGTCTAGATGGGGCAAAAGTTCTGTCAACGGACCTCAAAGCCATAGATGACGTTAAGCTGTCGAAGGACGATAAGAAGAATGCGATCAATCACGATCTACTCAATGTATTGGTGAAGGACGTGGACAAAGATCCTTTTTTATTGCAAGGCCAGAGCTCGGATGGGCGTGCCAGCTCTGGCCCGAGGCGGAAGCGAGCGGAGGACAGGTTCGGCTCGAGCGTCGTACACATATCGGCCGGTAAGGAGGCGATATACGCGGACAAGCCGGAGCCCCCCGCGCCGCGCACTCCGCCGCGCAAGGAGACGCCCAAAGAGGCTAAGGCGCCCGCCCAGCCGGTGCCCACCTCCAAGATCATCGTCGAGGAGGTCAACGAAGTGCCTCACATTAAGGTGGAGAGGAAGAAGAAGGAGGACACGATAGAGGAGATCCAGCTGGCTAGTGGCGTGCAGCTGAAAACGGTGCAGACGAAGCACTCGCCGCTCAAGAAGCACATCATCACTTCGGCGGCGCACCGCCGCAGCGCGGACGTCGTTGTCACCTCGCAGGACTCCAGCCAGCCGCAGATCGTCACCGTCGCCGTCTCTGATAGCTTGAAGGTTTGAAGCGCCATCTGATATCATTATCTGGTTTAACAACTAGTAAAGAACATGGCTAATAATGTGTTAATTTGTTTAGGTGCGCTTGGCCAGCCAGGCGGCGGCGGTGAGCGCCGCGGGCGGTGCCGTCGTGGGCCTCATACAGAACGGACCCTTCACCGCGCTCGCGCTGCCCGTCTCGCAGCGGGACGTCGGTGAGCACGTCTTCCTACCGCACAACGCACAATATTCACCAAATCTCTCGACCAAATACAGATCAAAACAAAAAATTGAAAATTAATACTTATGACATTATAATTCTATATTACAATATCTAATAATAAAATGTAATTTGTGCAGTGGCAGGAAACGTCTCCAGCGTGGGCACGACGAGCAACGTGGTGAATATGGCATCAGTGGGCAGCGTGGGCAGCGTGTCGAGCGCGACGGCGACGCGGCGGGTGGGCGCGCCGCTGGTGCAGCTGGCGCCCGCCGCGCTCGCCCACAAGCCGCTGCAGCTGCACCCGCCGCCCGCCGTCGTGGTGGCGCCGCACGTGCACCACGTGCCTTCCAGCAAGCTGAAGGTGCTGCACGCGCACCCGCTCACGCACACGCAGCGCGCGCAGCTGCTGCAGAACCGCACCCTGGCGCAGCTGCCCACCGTCGTCTCCCTCGCCGCCCTCGGGGACGGGAAGCCGATCCTCAAGGCGGCGCCCGGTTCCGTCACCCAATACTTCGAGATCAAAAGTGGGCAACTGGGCAAGGGGCCGCACCTGGTGAACGTGGTGCGCCAGCCGCCGCCCGGCAAGGCCACCGTCGCCCGTCTCGACATGAACGAGGCGCGCAAGCGGCAGGTGGTGTTCGACGGCGCGCTCAAGGGCAACATGGCGGCGGCGACGCGGCCGCAACGCGTCAGCGTCAGCCTCGACGGGCGGCAGCTGGTGCGCGCCGCGCTGCCCGTGCGCGCGCCCAGCGTGCGCCACCAGATACAGCTGAAGAACCGCACCGTGCAGGTGGCCGCGCCGCTCGCGCGCCCAACAGACCCCGCCGCCTCCATCACCCTCACCGCGCCCACGCACACCTCCATACCCAGCTCGGTGGTCGCCAACCTGCTGCACAAGAACGTGCAGCTGCCCAAGGGCGGACAGAAGATCGCCATCTCCGGACCCGGCGGCCTGGCGGGCAACGTGCAGGCCATCGCCTTCTCCACGGCGCAGCTGAAGGCGCGTCAGGCGAGGCTTATCGCCCAGCCGCGCCCGCCGCCCGTTGCGTTAGTATTGTTTCGTTCTTTCTTGTTGCTTGTGTGTCGAATAGACTTTTTAAAGTACAATCACATATGGTTCATATTATTTTGTAAGTGATATAATTAAAATTAGTTATAATTTGTCAATAACAGTGAGATCGTGGAAGCGTCGACCGCACCGATGCCATCGTCCTCGGGTATGGCGAGCGGTCTGTCGCTGGCGGGCGCGCTGGCGGGCGAGGCGCCGCTGGAGGGCGGCGGCGAGGGCGAGGACGCGCCCACCAACGGCGCGGTGCGGCGGCGCGCCGGAGACAACCTGCCCATGGAGGTCACGTGACAGCCGGCGGAGCGCGGACACCAGCCGCCCGAGCCCACCGACAGCGCAGACACTGCCGACACCGCGCGCCCACATCGCCCATACCGCCAGGAGCCCATACTCGTCTTCTAGCACATCCCCGGCGCCGGCCCCGCCCCCGCCCCCGCCGGCCGCGCCTCGCCCGCGCCCACGCCACCACACCACCCGCGCTAACGACGTCATCTTATAATGGAGGTCTTGCGTCATGGAGCTATACCGTAGTTGAGGCAGACATTGTGAATTGTTTCCAACTA
This sequence comes from Papilio memnon, assembly GCA_003118335.3. NCBI lineage: Eukaryota > Metazoa > Arthropoda > Insecta > Lepidoptera > Papilionidae > Papilio > Papilio memnon. The sequence goes on from LD688989.1 coordinate 1,700,794, forward strand.
ATCGGTGAGATAAAAGATACTGTCAACCCGACGTTTCTTATTTCTTTGACGTAGCATCAATTCCTATAGCATTGCTTGCGTCTACGCTTTTCAGACATGCAACAATTATTATTTAGGTGAAATTATTGAATACCGACTTATCCCGGTCTCCTGCGGGTCCTCCATTACGTTTTGTACATATTATGTATTTTGTTTAAGAAACGTGTGATATTAAAGAAGTAATGCCCTACATTTAATTAGTTAATGTACCGCGCTTAGTTAATTTTACGTTCGTTGCGGGGGCGGGGGCGGGGGCGAGCGGGGCGCGGGGCGGGAGGGGGTGCACGTGAAGTAAACAAATGGACAGTTATGTTTGTTTTTTTTTTGTTTTAATTTTTTTAATGAATTTGTACAGTTGTTTAAGTGATAGGGCTACGCGAAGTGTAAACTCGCGTGTTTTAAAAATGTTAAATGTATTGCCCGATATAATCATTACCTAATACCAAATATGATTCCATTGCTTTGGCTCTCCTGGTATCCGTGTATAATATGTTTATAGCGACGTCATTAAGGAAAAAAAAAACAAGGAATAATTTTAAGTCATTACTTAATTAACTAGGTATTTATTAATTACTAGAAATTCTTACATCGAATTGTGTTGGAGCGCCAGTTGAAATGATCATTCCTATGTCTGTTAGTGAACTATTGTACAGTTTTGTTAAAGACAAGACTTTTATTACGTAATAGTATCAAAGAAATTATTTCCAAATCATATTATTTCGAAATTGTTGACAAATTTCAAACATTGATGATGAAAAAATCAATCTTTAATATAATCTGACCAGGAACATAATACTGAATTTTTATATTCTTTCTTGAGCTATACGTACGAGTAAATAAATTCAAAATTCGTAATTTCCGACGCAGTTTTGACAAAACTGTTACAATATTTCAATGGCAAACGTTTTATATATTTCTTATGTATTTAATATGTAAATGGCGTGTTTGCGGTATAAGTGGCATAGAAATTAAATACATTGGGCTGTTTTGGCGCCCGTTTGATTGATGTTTTAAATAGTCGATGTGTAATTATAAAAATGTTGTAAAAATTACTATAGACTGCTTTCAATAAATTGGCAAAAGGCTGCAAAACCGCTACAGATAAAAACAGTATAAATAAATCGTAAAAAAAACGTCATTATTTTATCCGTTAGGGTTTGTTCACACAGACGGGAGAATGGCGCGAAGCAGATTTTATATCGATAATTAATTGAATCTTAAATAAAACGTGCAATTAAGTTTAAACCTTGTTTCAATCCTTTAAAGCTCAATTTGTTTGGCATAAAAGTTTGCTATACACTCCGCACCGGTCTGTGTGAATGGACCCTATTATAATTTGTAGCTGATGATTTTAATCATTACAATTAAATAATATGTTAAAATGGATATCCAATTACATTTTTTGACAATATATTTACTGCTTTACTCAGTTATGGCAAAAACTCTTATAAAATGCACATAGTAAAATCGACTTTAACTGTATTAAAATTGAGTTGTCTTTGTATTAACAAAGTGAGTTAGCGGGAACTTTTTATTGTTAACCGTTTACACTGAAGAAACATTCACATTTTAACATGATTACGATTTTTTGTAAAATTTCATTAAATAAAATTTTGTTAAAGTAGTCTATTTGATTTTTGACATAAAAACGGTTTTAGTGTGAATATTTCGTCAGTGTGAACTGCTTGTAGTGTGTACGGTTCTTTATTATAAAACAAGCTTCGTCAAAAGTAAATTTAAGTGGCTGTGACATAGTTAATACGGAAACTAAGCGACTGCCGGACTTTATGTGCTTATCTTATCAAAATTTCCCCAATTTTAATATATTTTGTGCCTTTTTCCACTTAGCGGCATCTGTGGAAATAGGAATTGCGGCCACGTGCCGCTAATTGGAAATAGGACCTTACTCAGAGACGATTAATAGACTTAAGCAGTCCCTCGGTGTAGATATCTGAAACTAAACATCCAATAAGCGGCCCTTAGTGACTTCAGTTTCAATTGGTTTTGATAGTAAAATTAGACACGGCATTATTTGCTTAAGTTTCCTTTAGCGAACATTCTAGTATATTTTAACGGGATATAAACAATGGTATATGTCGAGTGTATATTGAATGTGTGTAAAATATGATGTATAATAGATATCGCGTGTATTATAGTGTTTATTTGTATGTTATTTACTTAATGTATCTGGCCGGACCAGTGAACGGTGTTGTAGTCAATGTTTTGTTGTGCGCACGATTATAAACTACGATTCCTAGTATATATGTGTTAATAGAGGAAAATGATGTATGTAGAACCTTAGAAATAACTCTGTTTTCATTTTTAGTTTGAAATATATAAATTAACTAACTTTCGCCCGCGACTCCGTCTGCGCGGAATAAAAAAGAGAAAAGCAAGTAGCCTATGTGTTCTTCCAGACTGTCCTCTACATCTGTACTAAATTTCATCGAAATCCGTTCAGCCGTTTAGGCTACAAACTCTAACAAACATCCATCTAAACTTTCGCATTTGTAATATTAGTATGATGTCTTTTACCTCTGTTACACAATAAGATGGTCAGTTTTCATATCTATCTAATTTCGATCATAATTGTCGTCTTTAAAACCCGGTAAATTAAAAAATGTATAATAAATACACTGTTCGTATTCCTCTATTAATATGTATAACCTAATATTTTTGTCAGATATTCTGTTCGCACGCTTTGGTATAATTAACTATACAAATACTTTAAAATTTATTCTCATGTGTATTTATTCTGAATGAAACTTTTCGTTTTCAATAACTAGGGTCCAATAGGTTGTCTCCGTTTACGCTATCTCCAAAATGCCTAATAGAAAGGTAATTTTTAATTTCTGTGTCACAAAATTGGACGATATTGTTATTTAATTCGTCAATTTAACAAGGGAATTAGATTAAGTTAATCTTATAGTGCTTTTTAAATTTTTATTATAACATGAAATCAATGTTTTTTACCATGTCCAAACCTGTTGGGCCAAATTATTAAGATTTCCAATCGGTTAAGTTACTAAGTTGAAATTGTAGTCTCCAGTAATATATTTATTAATACATCTTTAGACGAAAGCCATAACGCACTATGTTATAAGTGTTTTGGCTTCAAGTATTGACAAACAGGGGGTCTATCACGATTATTTGCTGTTGCGAGAAATTCGTAACGTGATCGACAACATGAAATGTGTTGTATTTTACGCCCGGTAGGTGCGCTGCAACGATCTAATGATGACGAAATCGTTCTCACGAATATTCGTGATAAGCCCTCAGACTGCGTTTATTCACGATGTATAGGATCGGATGAATATCGCTCGTAATTGACGTTTATATAAGAAGTGATTATCGGAATTCGCTTCCGAAGTATCGGCGGAGCTTCGTGTATTGTGACTAAAATTAGTAAGCTTTCACTAGAAGGCGTAGTAAGTTTTAATCGAGATGTTTGCCTTTTCTCTGTCTAAATGTTTCCACAGTTGTTGTTTATACTGATGAAGAAACTACAATTAACAAAAGGAATAACAGATTTCTCGAAGTATGAATAATAAAAAATTCTTGTTGAAAAATGACACAGAAGTGAGAATACAGATGAAATGTTTGTGTATTTTTGGAAACGTTTTGTATCACGATTGATTTACTGCTTCTAACGATAGTTTTAACGCGATCATTAAATTCAAAAGACCATTCAGTTGAACTATTCATGTCGTAACTTTTAACCCTGTTGACTCCATTGTTTATAAATTAAAAATCAAATAACCGCAATATAGGACGGTTACCAAAAATATCAATTGGTAATGTATTTATAGAATTTTAGAAAGATGTGTCCATTAAAATTTTAGGATACGTGTAGTTGACACATGTAGGTAGAATTAAATATTATCAATTTTTCTGTTCAGTCATCGAATGTTTGCTAAATTGGCAAATTGTTAAAGTGTAGTTTCTTTTTCGGCGTTATTTAAAAATATCTGTTCGATTTGATTCTTGTTAGAATATTCCCAGAAAAAAAATACAAGAAAAAAATATAATTAAAAATAAATATCGTCATTGTCTAACTTAATGTAACTAAGAATTGGGTTTAAATCTAGCTATGCGAAACTTATATCGAATCGTATTTATGCAAAAGTCCTGTTGTTTCAATGTTTAAAAAAATTCAGTGAGAATTTTTCATATCAGATCCTGATCCCAATGATCTGCTAAGAAAAATAACTCGCGACCAAAAAAAAGTGTAACTGTTTTAACTATGTCTATACATATATAATTAGTAAGTATCATATACTGTACAAAAGGCTGCAAATTTGGGAAAAAATGTAAAAAAAAAAATTGGCCTCATTTTTGGGGCCGGTAACCATACGCTTAGTAAAGTGGATAGGAAGATGTGTACCTCATAAGTTTCTGATTTCTAGTTTAGGCTGTCGCGGGTATTTTGAATGCTTTTCTTAAAGAATTGCGATTTTTTTCCTCAGCTTCCTCTCGGGCTGCCAATGCAAGAGCATTCGTATGTTGTCATTTGTTTCCTCCTTGTAAATATTACTTTAATGTTTTAGTTATGGCATGTTAGCTCCCGCGCTGCCCCGCTGCCCCGCTCGTTACAAGCCGGGGGAGGTATTCAAAACACCCGCACTTAATTAAAACAAATTGCTGTAAATTGTTTGTAAAAATAGTCACGTTCAGAATTTCAGTGTAGTTTTGTTGATTATTTTTTTTTCAACCGGAAATTGCTGAATAAAGCGAAGATTCTGTTTCACTTTTGTTTGATTTCTTTTTCTACCTTATGTTTCAGATGTCAAGGAATAAATGAAATAAAAATGAACTTTGTGGTGGATGTTTATTTGTGGTAATATTTACATGTATTTTATTAATTATTTTTGGTTGATTTTTAAACATTTACAGCTTGAAATTACCAAATTCAAAAAATGCAGCACATTATTCTAACATTTAGATTTTAACATTAAATGGCTGAAAAAGAAGTCTTAAAGGCATATTTCTATACTACATTGTCAATTATACATATGTATTTCTCAATAATCAATAAAGATATTAATCTAGATTAAGATAAATTGAAAACCTTTTGGGAAGTCGGTTTAAAAGCCCAGTAATAAGGGTCAACCAGCACTTGTCTAATATCAGAAAAGCATTAACAATAACTTTGTACTTACAGTTCTTACAAATTGTAAGAAAACAATCATTTAATACTGTTTCATAACCACGACATCATTGATATCACAATTAAGAACATTGCACTAAAAGTTTTTAAAAGGTGCATTTTCACTATGGATGACATTGTCCGTGGAAGCCGCCGCGAATCCGTTTTAGTAACTAGGACATCAGACCCGGTAAATTCTATCGGTTTTTTTCATCAGAAAATATATAAAACATAGCAAATGGCATAAAAAGACAGCGCTAGTGAGCTATCACTTAGTGCGACTTGCCCACCGGGTGAGATCCTTGTTAGTTTTCGAACGTTAGCCCCTTAAAATGTACGTTGCGAAGTCGCTTAGAATCTAAAATCGCAGACTTGCATTGCCTTGTGCATGAAGGGGATTAAAGTGCGTAGCTATCTTGTGATCAATTCCATAGATCATCATATAGCATATAATCAAAGTCCATTTGTCAGGGATACTGCAGCGGGGGCGGGGGCGGGGGCGCGGGCGCGGCCGTCTCGCACCTCTCCTCAAACGACTGATCTCCGAGGTCAGTGTGCGAGCACACAGAGCTCACCTGGGACTCCGTCTCACTGTCTGACTCGTCTTTCTGTAATTACAAAATATATTAACCATTGGATATTAAAATACAATCACACGACAAATAGAAAAATATGTAAATTAAAAAAAAATAAGGATATGCTGTCAGCACTTCTAACAATCTTACTAATATAAAGATTTTGTTCCTCCTACATTCCGTTACACTTAAATTTATGTTTTGTACGATACGAGCGAAATTCAAAGATAAAAACTATGGGGAATCCTTATTTCGATAGAATCTAGTTTGTCGAACAACTAATTAAAAAAATGTACTGAATTAGTAAAGAGAAAAATACATGAGATTTTGATATTAGTGTGTTGGTAAGATATATATTTTTTTCTACATAAAACTCCGTCGAATTAAGGGTTAAAGCGACAGTTTGAAGTTTTTATACACGTTAAGACGCGGAAACACGAATGGGACGCATCTTTTATTCCTCTATTCCAATAAAGATCGGTTAATGATACGCGGCTAGTTGCTTTATTTCGTAAAAGACAGTGTTTATCTTAGTCAACATTATAATATTTAGCCCACCTTAAGTGCGAACACCTGGTACTGCGGTGGGTCTACATGGTATCTGCAGACGTGCGGCAGCGGCAGCCGTGCTACCGGCTCCGAGCACGCGTCGCAGCCGCGCTCGTCGCCGCACGCCACGAACAGCACCTGCAATAGAGCAATTGCAAACACTTAGTACTGTAATCACTAAAAAAGCTAACAGAAATGTTTTTACTGGGATATTCGATATTAGCAACGCAAATACACCATCTTCATGAAATCTTTTATTGATATTACATAAAAACACCAATTTTACGATATTTTACACATTAATATGACTGTAATGATATAATTAAACACTCGGACGACTATCTCCCGTCAGAATGGCGCGCTATTCTAATACGTCTGAATGACATTGACAGCTGTCACAGGGACGTGTATGCCAATGATCTAGTGTTGCCCTACTCCAATGCACTGATTTACTTGTTAACAATACATAACAGTAAAATAAGGAGTAAAAGGTTAGCGTGGTATGGGCATGTTATGAGGAGTGATGAATCGCATGTAACAAGAAGGACGTTAGTTATGAATGTGGTACACCGGTAGAGGTAGACCTAGAAAGAGGTGGATGGATTGAGTGAAAGGTGACATGATGAAGAAGGAAGTGATGACAGAGTTATTTGGAGGGCGAAAACCCAGGGCGCCGACCCTACTGGAGCAGGATAAGGAGATGATGATGATGAAAATGAATAGATAGTTGACAGTAAATGCACGACATGCAGCATGCAGTGTGACCTGCTGTGTGTCGTGCAGCACGTGTCGCAGGCAGTGGCGCGCGGCGGGCAGCGCGGCGGCCGCGCAGCGCACGCCGCCCTCGCTGAAGGTGCAGCGCGCCGCCGCCGGCACGCCCGCTCGCGACCACACGCCCTCCTTCACCTACACAGATTCAATTTCATTATCTATACTAATATAAAGAGGAAAGATTCGTATTTTTTGTATATTGAAATAACTCAAAAACTGCTGGGCCAATTTAAAAATTCTTTTACTATTAAAAAGCTACGTTATAAGTAACATAGGCTATATTTTTTATTTGTTTTTTAATTTCACGCGTACGAAGTCGCATGCAACAGCTAGTATACTAATAAAGCGTAAACACAAACGTTTTTATGTAGGATGTCGGCAATCACGACATATTATTGAATATTTTTTTAATAAAAAATAATACGTTACGCTATAGTTGATTTATTTTCACGATATTAAACATACGGAATGAATAAATTAGCAAAAAATTGCATTCGAAAGGGGCATTAACTAGTAGCTAACAGCAGCGAAGAAACAAGATGTAAGCAATAACATACAATTAGTTTTCAATGAAGTATTAAAATCAATTAAACCTATTGTTTTTAACCCTTAAATGCGCCTGTTGCATAACAACAATCAGCAAACAAAATTTGGATGCTAGATTTTTTATTTTTCCTTTATTATAATACCGATCTTGCGTTAAACATTATTAATAACTAGCTTTCGCCCGCGACTCCGTCCGCGTGGAATTAAAAAAAACAAAAGTGAGTATCCTATGTGTTCTTCCAGACTATCCTCTACATCTATACCAAATTTCATCGTAATCCGTTCAGCCGTTTAGGCTACAAACTCTAACATCCATCCATCCATCCATCTAAATTTTCTCATTTATAATATTAGTAAGATTAATAAAATACCTTAGCCCGTTTCCTGTGCAGTTTCCTAGCGAGCACAGCGTGTACTCCATGATGCCTGTGGTAGCCGGCGTACGCCTTCAGCTTGCGCAGCTGCCGCCGCTCGCGCACCGACACCTCGCCGCCGCGCGCCTGCGCGCTTATACTGCCTGCGACATGGCGCACAACACTCGCATTGCGAAACAACACGCGGCACGATACTCTACGTATCATTAAATGTAATAATATGGATTTTAAAATCATACTAATATTATAAATGCGAAAGTTTAGATGGATGGATGGATGTTTGTTAGAGTTTATAGCCCATACGGCTGAACGGATTTAAATGAACTTTGGTATGTAGAGGATAAGAACACGTAGGCTACTCTTGTTTTTATTTATTCCACTCGGACGGAGTCGCGGGCCATAACTAGTAACACTAGTAACTAGCCGTTGCTCGCGACTTCGTCAGCGTGAAATTATAATGATAAAAAATGTAGCCTATGTTACTCAGTGATAACGTAGCTTTTTAATGGCGTAAGAGTTTTTAAATTGGCCCAGTAGTTTTTGAGCTATTTCAATCTACACAAAAGTACAAATCTTTCTTCTTTATATTAGTATAGTTGAAAGAATAGGGTTATTTAAAAAAGAAATGGCTTTTTATTTTAATATAATATTATTCCTTACATTTATAATCTTGCTAATACTATAAACGCAAATGTTTGGATGGATTAATATGTATCTATCTATCTCCGGAACGGCTTAACGGATTCCGATAACATTTGACTGTAGAATGTAGTCTGGAAGAAGACCAACTACTTTTCATCATCATCACCTCTGCTCACCTCAGCTCACTATATATACCCACTGAGGGGCTCGGAGCCTACCCTAAATAAGGGGTGATTTTTGTTATCTTTCAATTCCGCAATAACGGAGTTGCCGGTTTACAAACATGGAAAAATGTCATAAATAATCTGTTTTAATCCAACTTACAGTACTGTTCCCGTTCAGTTTTGATGTCTGTGAGATAGTGGCGCCGCGCGGCGTGCAGCAGGGCGCGCAGCGAGCCCATCTGTCGCAGGTAGGCGGCCTGCAGCGCGCGCAGCACGCCGCGCGTCTCGCACACCGCCTCCTCCGCGGTGTACACGCCCGCTCGCCTAACACATCACTATATTTTATATATTTACTAGCTGGTGCCCGCGACTTCGTCCACGCAATATTAAGATAAAAAGTAGCCCATATGCCCATCCATGTCAGCTACCCTTCGGTGAAAATCCGGTAGAATCGGGAAAACGCGGCTTGCGGACAGACAGACATTTTTAAATGAGACTTTAACCCTTTCACTCTCAAGGGAAATATTTTTCCCTTCTACAAAAATCGTTATCGATTATTCAATTATTATTGAATCGGTGTATATTTTACTGAATGTCAAAATATAACGATATCCAAGACGGAAATTGTGTTTCTGAACGATTAGAAAAACAGAGAACTGTCAAACTTTATTGCGCCAAAATCAAATGTAAAAAAATCAATATTTAGTCTCTGCCATCTTACGGTCCTGCAAGGGTTAAGAATGAGATTGATGTGACTTTAAATAACCGAATGAAAGAGTTTTTTATCTATACTAATATAATAAAGCGTAAACACACTCTTCTTTGTTGCCTAAGATGTCAGCAATTACAACACATTTTTTAATAGTTATTTTTTAAAATAAAAAGCCCTACACTTACATCACACTTTAGGCTATATATTTTCACGCCATTAAACTGAGGGGGTAAATATTTTGGATAAAAACCCTAATGTGGGAAAGAGACCATAAGTTTCTGCCAACATCAAGGAAGCAAGATTGCCATAGTAAGGTAATTTGACATTTGCAATTGAGAATTTGACAAATTTAAACAATGAAATAAAGTTTTTATATTTTCACGCGGATGAAGCCGCACGAGAACAGCTAGTTTTTAATAAGGTATAACTGTGCAACTTGTATAAGAGTAAAAATCGAAAATCGAAAAGATTATTACCTGATTTTACACAACCCATCTCCTAAATAGACAAACTCCTTACTTAGATAAACCATAACAATACTTACCATAAAGGTTGTGACTCACACGGCGCCTCCTCAACATCAGAGAGGTGGTCCTCGTGTACCGCGCGACAGTCCCCATCAGGTCCCAGGGTCACACTGTCACTGTCACTGTCACTGGCGCTGGCACACTCCATTATTGACGAGGAATATGATGCATTCACTGCAGTCGCGTCAATTTGCTCTGTGGAGTTAGGAATTGTATTTAAACTAGCTTTCGCCCAAGACTCCGTCCGCGTGGAAAAAACAAAAGTGAGTAGCCTATGTGTTGTTTCAAACTATCCTCTACGTCTATGCCAAATTTCATCGAGTTCAGCCGTTTAGGCCACAAACTCCTAACAAACATCCATCCATCCATCTAAACTATCGCATTTATATCAATGAGAAATTTTATTGCACCTGCTTTGAATTCATATTTTTGAAAAAAATCAACAATCGCATATTACTAATATGATATATGGGACGTTTGGATGGATGGATGTTTTGTAGCCTAAACTGCAGGTATGGCTATTAAGAAAGAAATATAAAAATAAGGTGCATTTTTGTTATGTCAATGTTTTAAGGTCATTATACAAAAAACCGCAAGAGCAAGGTCAATAATATTACTTACTGAAGGGGTCAACTGCATGCGGGGCAATAAGATCTGGCTCCCCGGGCTCGCTCACTACTGACACAGAGGACGCACACGACGTCGTACGCGTGCGCTCCGGACTGTAACATATTTACTATTAAAAATATATATTACATACCAAAAAACAACTATCATTATTTTCTTAAACGAGAAGAATCTAAATATAATTTAGACAACATCGAAATATTTGTACATCTACAATTATAAACCGACAAAAAGAGCTTCATCTTCCAAGAATGTAACCTTCAGGTATAAAATACTGATGAGAGTATTTATTTTTACATTATTAAGTTGGCTAACAAGCAAGTGGTCACCTGAAACCGTCGAAATGGCGCAACGACCGCTGCCTATATACATCCACAATCGCAGATGCGTTGCCTACCCTTAATTGACGAAGGATGAGACGCACATAACACTATACCGACCGTATGTAGTGCTGCAGCTGGTTGAGGAGAGACTCCGTGGTGGTGACAGGCGGCGGCGGCGCGGCGCTGCGCTGCCGGCTCAGCAACGCTGCGCGCGCGTGGTCGAAACACAAACTGCAAAAAATGTAATAGCAACTTCTAAGTCGTTCTATAGAGGTATAAGGTAAGGTGACAAATGTATAAGTAGCCACATATACTTAAAACAGCAATCGGAATTATATCGAACTGTGATCTCTGCCTACCCTTTGAGGTGAAGATTTTATTATACTCACCCTGCATCCCTAGACTGCGTATTGGCAGGTGGTATAGGAGCTGGCTTGTTGCAACGCTGTCCCCCAGCATATGTATGCACACACTGTTTGTATGGAGCGCCCGGCTCATGTAAGATATGCTTGGCACAGTGCTGTCGACCACTTAGCACTGCTAGTTGGCACACGTAGCCGCGATATGCACACGAACGAGACCGAGACATTATCTCTTTTTGTAACTGGAATTTGTAAATAGTTATTGAGACTTTTTTTAACTAACAAAAAGCAGATTCTCAATTTTTCTGTATGTTTTTTCATGTAATGTAGTAAAAGAACAAGTGTTCTGAATTCGCTGAAATAGCCAAGTGACAGCCATCCACAGACAATCGCAATTGCGAATGCATTGCCAACCTTTAATAGACGGAAGATGGGACACACAGCAAAAGGATACTTGCCCTTCTTATGCGCTCATCCTCCATTAAACCATACATAATCCTTTCATCCTTGTCCTTTCCAAGACAGGGAAAAAGACTAAAATTAGTCTCAAAAAAGCACACTCAGCAGATAAATGCGGAATTACTTCCACTTCAAGCCTATCTTCTGTATGCTTGTGGTATTTCACTAGTGGAACTGCCCAATTTGTGCAAAAGTTGTCATCGCAGGCCCTACCATTGTTGCTAAGTAGGCTACTAAACTGTATAACTTAGAAGCTAGTTATATAATGTATTTAATACTAACTTGAGCTCTTAACTTCTCCTCTTCCTGTTTCTTGACGGCATCATTGTCTGGTGGCTTTATGGATTTGACATTGGTGATTCTTATTGTAGAGGCAGCACCTCTACCCCGACTAAGCATTCTCGGTTTAGAATATTGTTGACCTTTATGAGTTTCTTGACTTGTCATATTTGATATATCAAATGGTTTATCTGAAAAATAATAATAAAATAATACTACATATGTTTGAGAAAGTTAATTCAGTGTACAACATAAGAAGAGTTTATTTTTATAGTACATAATTTTTATTACCTGTATAGATTGATATATGTGAGGAAAAAAGTAAAGGGCCTGTCCCATCAAATTGTAAATTGTCTGATAACAATCCAACATGTAAAATATGTGATGGAAATATCGGATTTTGTACCCTTATCTGACATTGACATAATTTTTAAGCCCTAATTCACTCTTAAAAGGTATTACATAAATTGTAACTTTTTGTTGCATGGGTCAATATAGTCTATATCCTATATCTATATATTAAAAAATATATTGTAACCACACTCACCCTTGGCTTTTTAGATTTCTTATTATTTTTTTACAATGTTTATGTTTAGTTATAAAATTAAAAGTACTGCTGTTCGTAAACCACTTTATTTTAAAAATGTACCTATTTGTCAAAAAATCTACAAAATACAGAAAATGTTGAACATATGGACAATGTTTTGAAAGGACATTATGCAATATTAAAAATAATCACACAGTAATATTCATTAAAATTAAAGTTATTTTGTATGTACTTACATTCACTAATTCTAAAATTATGACTTCCTAAATTTTTCATATTAGGCCCTATTATTGAAAACATTATCGCTCGTTAACTAATTATGCTACTTTGTGTTGGGCAATTTAGTTACTTTTAGCTATTTGAATCATACTAATAAATATTATATCTAAAGTGAATATAATTACGCATTAAATATTAGTTTTTAATTCTTTACTTTTACGAATCAATTCGATTTCGACACCACACTCCACGTCTACTTGGAAACCGCGAAAAGCAAATATATCGAATACCGTCCTTATTATCTATTAATCATTTCAAACAAATATTTTCATTATGCAAATACGTCACTTTTATTGAAAAAATTCAAATAAATTTTACAAAAGTGTTGTTGATATCTATCTGCTTCTAATATATTATTTGACGAAAGAAATAATGAGGTGTATTGTAAACAGTGGTGGGTCGGCCATTTGCACCGAGTGACAGAGTTTTTAGGTGCGTAATTTTAAAATGCTCTATTTGTTGCAAAAAGTGTATGAAATGTGATAAAAATATGTACAAAAGAATCAGAAGCCTTTGTTCTATAAAATTACACATAGTGATACACTTATCCGTACCTGTGCTTGTTGCAGATCACCATTCTGTCACCGGAGACCTCACTACGTTAACCACTAAGTTTTTCAATGGCGGCCGTTTGATTATACACACCAAGTTTACAAGTATAGTGACGTTATATTTTCATACATTTTTATAAGTATTGTTAAAGGGATAAAACTTCAGTTATTATTTAGTCGTAGTTAATTAATATTTTAATACAATTTAACTTAACTATGCCATTACTTATATTGTAAAATCTTTCAAATGTTATCGTCGCCTGCATCCGTCCGCCGCTGTCATAGCGCTGTCTCTTTTGCACTCGGGCACATAAACGGATCTAAATTTTCCGTCGTGCTTCTTCGCGCGCAGTCATTGGAACATTCGTTCAATGGCTGGAGGACAAGAGAAATGGTATTTTACAAAAGAGCAACTACAGAATTCTCCAAGCAGAAGATGCGGTTTAGATGCAGATAAAGAACTTGCCTACCGGCAGCAGGCAGCGAACCTCATTCAGGATATGGGCCAACGGCTCCAAGTGTATCCTTTTCAATGTGGCGATTTCAGTGCAATGTTTTTGTCAAGTCATGTGCGTAAAACGTGTAAAACACGCTACTATCTAGTGTTTATTTCAAATCAAAATGGTTGTATATCCTTATTATAGTAATAGGAAAGTTTGTGTCGAGTGTGATTACGATGTGCGGTAGTGAAAAGTATGACGAAATATCTTAAAGTAATGATCGCTGTGTCATTACTTTCCCTCGGTTTGCTGGGATTTCCCGCCGCCTCGTGGACTGGGATAACGTTTTCATGAGGTAAGAGAATATACTTTACTTATGACTAGTTTGTTATCATTCGTAGTAATTAAGGTTAGAGCCGCGTGATGGCGTGATATTTTTTAGGTCAGTGATCCTTGACAGCTGTGAACGCCTGCGCGTGTGACGTAGGGTCTGGCGATCGACCTGCCCGCTAATTTTAACCGCCTTTTTCCTGTTAAATTTGCGCGTCTTGTAACACGTAGTTTTATCATTTCCTGTTATTGACCCCAACTGAGAGATAGCGTTGTTATTAACTCATATGTTGATGCAATTATCAATAGTAATGTTGTTATAACGTCATTCATAAAATAACTTCGTTTCACGTTACGCAAAATGCTTTTTAAACAACATCTAAGTTCCAGTTCTATAGTCCTGACTTTCAAACAATGGCCTGCAAGCCTAAGTTTAGTTACAATGGTTTAGAAATAGTGAAAATTTTAGAAAAAAAATTGTTTAAAGGTTATGCAGTCATTTTGTGTTATAGTTATTTAGGAATGTTCAAATTGTTAAACTTCAATATTTTGAATAAAACTGATATTTAAAATAATTGACTTGTAGGACAATGTAATCTTATTCTTGGTAAAATTTCAAAAGAGTCCCTTGCAATATTTCACAACATAACAATACATTCCTTTAACAATAGAGGATTATATCTACCTGCTTGTACCTTTTTAAATGTACTTAAAATGAACAGTACAACTTGTAAATAAACCTGTTGATAGGTTTTTGTAAGTGATTTTGAAGTAAAATTCTGTTAATGCAAGAATTTATTTCAACAAAAATGAGTACTTATTAGCAAGTTAATAAATAGTGATAATTTTCTCAATATAAATAAATATGTTCTATAAAGCTGTTGTGTCGTTGACCTTGATTATAAAAGCAAATATTGGACAGAACATTATATTTCTTAGTATGACAATGATTTTTGACAATTTTGATTATTGAATTTAATTTAATCCATCAAGCCAAGCAAAAAAATAACATGAGAATTTGCAAACCAGTTGGTGCATAATACTGCATAGGTTAACCCATATTATTAACTAGCGGGTTGTGACTTCGTCCACATGATAATTAAATATATAGCCAATGTTACTCGCCAATATCATAGCTCTAATGGTAAAAGAGTTTTTGAAATCAGCCCAGTAGTTTTTAAGTTATTTCAATACATATAAAGATCCAAAATTAGTATAGATAACACATTTTGCAGTTTTTAATATATTAATACAACTGCGTTTTTAGAATTTTCAATCTGACTGGATCTACCAGTGTACTAATCTTTCATGTGCTAAATTTATTAATGGTTTAAAATTAAAAATTCTCCTAAAATCTGCTTTATAATTCATGATTTGTCACGATGTACTAACAGTTACACTAGACCTTGCTAGTTGACATTGATATGTTATTGTGCAGTGATAAAATATGTTAGCGTAAAATTGTCGTATGAAATCATAAAATATGCAATAAAAATATTTGTACTAAATGCGTAGTATTGCGATATCAAGATTATTAATTATTAGATATAGTGTTACAAATAGGTGGTTATATTTAATATATATTATATGGTGAGGGCCTTCAAAAGGAGAGTGAATAGCTACCTACTAAGCTAGCGCGTACCATCTTTCGACTGCATCGTCACTTCCTTCAGGTGGGATCGTGGTCAAGCGCTAGCTTAACAAATAATAAAAAAAAAATAACAAAAACCAACAAGCATGCATATGCACAGTGGCAGGATCATTTGTCCCCATCTTGTATGAGCATTTGGATATTGTATAGACCCATTTGATGTTGTTTTAATATGGCTTATGTAGTCTGGTAGAAGTAAACAACATGGTAAATATACAATTTATTACAAATTATGATTTCTCAGAAGTACCGTAATAAGAGGAAAATACAAGGAAATAAATTAATATCAATCTAATACCATGAGTCACTAACAGCTGTGAGTCAAATGGTTCATTTGCGTTGTATTTTAGAGCGCGAAAAATAACGCGGAATAGTGCACTGACTCATGCCTTATCATAAGTGACTTTGACTTTTTTTATACGTTTGTTTTGCATTGCCTTGTTGACATTCTCTTTTAAAAATATCCAGTGCGGTGCAGTGATTAATGCAGCTTTACTCATTGGGTTCGTGACCCGACTGACAACAGAAAGTTTTGTTTAGTTAATGTTTATCGGAAATTGGATAGGACAATTTTATTACATTTAAAGTAAAGCATACTTTATTATACATATTAATATACAATATGCATATTAGAAAATTAAGACAATATTTTTTGTTACGAATAACTAGATGTGGCAGAGTATCTGTTATTTTGTTATCTCCTACAGTAACAATATGTAAAGTACAATTGTTGTACAACAAATACTGTTATTATAAAGTTCAAAGACATTTAAAAAATATATAGACATATTAAACAAAATTTTTAACTGGCTCTTACTGTGGAAGGTACTATCTCAGTTGAATCTAAGTTGATTCAAAAATGTTTCATGATTAAATCGAGCTATGTTACGTCACTATGAACCGAAACACGACGAACAATAGTGAAAGCCGGCTAAACGGGACACGTACGGTTATACCGCTTTTTTGCACGCGGCCGCAAAAAAAAACTTTTAACATGCAAAACGACGAGCTAGGTCAGATGAATCGGCTCTTTCATCGTAAAAATACCACGACCTTATAACCCTAATAAGATAGGACGTTACTTTAGTTTACCGTCATGGATTCATAATTTATTGCAAACTAGCTTTCGCCCGCGACTTCGTTCGCGTGGAATTAAAAAAAACCATATTGAGTGGCCTATGTATTCTTCCAGACTATCCTCCACGTCTTTGCCAAATTTCATCGAAATCCGTTTATCCGTTTAGGCTACAAACTCTAACAAACATCCATCCATCCATCCATCCATCCATCGCTGTCGAACGTAAAAAATAGTATCCTATGTCCGTCTCCTGGCTCTAAGCTACCTCCTCACCAATTTTCAGCCATATCGGTGTTGTCGTTCTTGAGTTATAAATAGTGTAACTAACACAACTTTCTTTTATATATATAGATGTCAGTACTTGTATTATTGTTTTTAAATAGGTTTTGTAGTCTTCCTATGTGAGTTATATTTTGTAGGTGGAGTTTTAAGACCATCAGAGTGGAATTACATTAATTGTATTAAGTTTTCATGAGTATCTACACATTTTAGACACTTACACAGCGAATGTAGTCCAAAGTTTTGCTTGTTCCAACTTGATAAGAAAATTTTATTTTCTTAAGCTCAAAATTCTTGATAATCAATCTCCCTCAAACTGAAATACAGGATGTTTGCAAGTGTGCATCATGACTACTGGCCAACAGATGTATGTGCTATGATTTTTAATTATTTTCTTCACTAAAATGACAGTACCTGAACTCAAGAACTATGAATTAATATAGGTCTTCTTGGCATTTTAAATGCCCAGTTTTGAGAGAATTAATAAATAAATTACACCCTGCCATTGTTTTATATGCAAAGCACTTTAAAAAGATAACCATATAATCTTACGAAATATTATCTTGGTAAGTTCTTGCTGATAATTCTAAGATTATTTATTTTTTAAATATGGGAATGTCTATAAAGATTAACCCATACCCATATCAAAATAGAGAAGTAAAT
>LD688989.1:1787649-1807683 GCA_003118335.3 Papilio memnon
GCCGGGTAACAAAAATTAACTGCACGTGAAATTCCGTTAATTTATGAATTAATTGCATTCGTTCTGAAACGATGTTAAACCGCGTCACAAACATACGGTAATCTATGTGGGTAAACAATACAATGTGCTCTTTGTTAACTCAAATTTAACTTTAACTATAAAGTAAAAACAATATAGTAACATAAATTAACATTTATATACCGAGGATTGTTAACTTTCAAATAAACTGATAATTAATCTGCACCGAAGCATTCAACCCTAAAAAAAACGTCTGGAGAAAGCGTACAAACATTGAAAAATATTTTTTATAACTCACCTGAACGATCAACACTCGATTTCACTAAACCAACGTCTAAGAGGCACTTTTTTTTTACGAAAAAACCAACTTCAGTTTTTATATCACAAAACAAAAGAGCAACTCGTTCACTCGGTGTACCTGCGAAAGAGAGCCCAGTATTACAATTTTATATAACTGTTACTATACCTACTTCCTACAGAAGTTTTGCGACCGGTTCTTCTGCGTGATTTAATTAGAAAACTTGCAAAACTCACAATTTATTCGCTTGTACGATGGGCGCTGTCATATATTTGTCAGGTACAACTTTTTGTGCTGGTTTTGTGTTAACGTGTGAACACTGGTGTACGGTACATGCGCTCACGCCGGCCCGCAGATTGCAACTGGCGCGCGGGCGGGGCGGGCGGCGGCAAAATGCCGCTAGGCGAGACTCGAACATGATGTTACCAGGCTTTAAAAGAGGCTTTGTGCTATTACAAACATAATTTTTAAATCCCAACTGTCCAAATCTATACCTTATTACCATACAATGTCGTCGATATTGTCTTAAATTTAAGTTTAACAGTTACTTATTGAAGTTTGTTATTAAAAGATCGCGATAGTGCGCGTACAAAGGATTTAGTTATCGTAGGACTAAGAAGAAAAAAACATAATTGAATGCAATTGTGTTAAAAGAGCTAAGTACCTACTGATGATTTCACACGTTTTGATGTATCTGCGCGTCCGAGAGGCATTGGAAGTCGTTAAGAAACGACCGACTTATCGACGTAACCTGTAACAATGTAACTTACCTAGAAGTGTCATCGAGCACTTTGCGTTACTGTTTAATTTTTGTTGTTATATTTTACTTATTACTTCTTGATGTACAACGTTCAAAGATCGTTATGTAATATCCCCAAATAACAGGCCTAACTCAAATCCTATCCTCTTTTTCTTTGGACCATTTCTGAGTTTGGAAAAAAGAATAAGGCTATGAGGGAAGTATAGTTTTATTGATTTCCCTTTGGGCATGCGACTGGTGTCCAAATCCAAACTAGGGTGGCGCCCTGTGTGATGGATCATCAGGACCAGGAGTATACACAGACAGTTATTGGTAACAACTGACTTTTATCAATAGACGGGCTATAAACTGCGGTACTTTGTGTTTATTTGTCATAAGTTTTCTTATAATAGTGATAAGGAACGAGCTATCTTTAATCCTTAACGCGTTTAAAGCAAAAGCTGTCTTCTCCAAACAATCGCCGATCCATTCATACGGATCAGTGTAACCCATTTGTGTATCATTTTTTTAAAATATATCTTCAAAGGTGTATGCAACCTTCTGCGTATAGAACTTCACGTTGTTTATTATCTTTCAAAGTTGTGTCAAATCAATCAGTTTTATTTGATCCGTCAGTTTGTATTTCATATTTATTTTTAATAAATTTAATACTATGAGCCATTGGTAAGAAAATATTGTCAACCTGTTCTTTAATTCGGTTACTGTTGAGACTGTTGACTAGCAATAACATAAAATATACATTTGCAGTTGTTCTCAATGTGATTTCACGGCGAAGTTTGAAAGCGCGTTGATGATGCATAGACAGCTGCATCACAACTGTGCGGCTGAAGAATATCCTACACTCGATAAATTGAAAGTAAGAATAAGCCAGTATTTAGAAATACCTTACTTTTAATACTTAAGTTATGATTTAGGTCGGAATTAACTGATGCGAATATTACGTCATTTTTTAACGTTCACGGTAGAGTTAACCTATAGCAACGGATTAATTTCTTTTTTTAATTTTCCTGTTTTTTAAGAATAAAACGAGCTCATTGCCTTTAGTGAAGAAAAAGGAAAGATCTTTTTCGCCATGCAGCGAAAGGAAAGCGTTAAAAGGTAAAGCATTTTTAAAAAATCTTTGTAAATTACAAACAAATATTTTTTTCTATATGTAGGTTTTCTTTTAGATCGAATTTACTTATTTGCAACTGTTAGACATTAATGTAATTGTAATAACGTAATTGATTTCTAAATTCAAACCACTAAGTTCCGCCAGAATGGCGCGCTATTCTAATACGTCTGAATGACATTGACAGATTGACAGTCATAGGGATGGGACGTGTATGGCAATGATCTAGTGTTGCGCTATTCCAGCGCAGTATTAATCTTCTTAACACATCTTACCTGTACTTTATGTGTGACTCAGGTCCAAGTCGCACGTCGTCTGCGACACGACTGTTTGACAAGCTGCGCACGCGCATCTGCCGCAGTAAGACGCTCTTCGTTCACCAAGAAGAGGGCGCTGAGAGCGTTGTCACAGTTAGACATTTACTTACATTTTCATACAAGATTGCAAGCAAGTTCATGTGATATTGAGAGCCCAGAGAGATATCAATTGGTATCTAAACAAGCAAAGCAAGAAGACAGAGTTACATTATAACTCTGTCTTCTTGCTTCTTGCTTTGCTTGCTTGCTTCTTGCTTCTTGCTCTGTCTTTTTGCCCCATATAGAATCTAAGTCATTAAAAATACGACTTAAGGTCCTTCAAGAAGCGAGCCTACCATTTCCTCAAAGTCCGGCAATGCATTTGTAGTTCCCCTGGTGTTGCGGATGTCCATGGGCGTCGTTGATCACTTCGGTGTTCCCACCGCTTGATTGCCTCTATTTCATATAAAAAAAAACTTCCCGACTCAATGGCCTAATATACTTTAAGACACTTCAACGCTTGTCAAGCTTAGCAATGAATTCTTTGTCGATTTTACACAAATACGATATAATTAAGGTAGTTTTGTTTAATTTTTAATGTCATTTTAGGACCCATCTTCACGGAATCATCGGTCTACTAATTTATTGAAGGATCATGCTCTCTCAGAGTGTACTACAAGGACTATATTAAATGACGGACGACCGGAAAAATATTCCTGTCATTTGTGCTCCTTTGACGCTGATCGGTAAACGCTACACGCTTAGTTTTATCTGATCGGATCGTTCAGATAAGTCTAACGTGTGGAGGCAAAGCTGAGAACTGTTCTCTTCCCAGTTTTGTTCCATTTATTACAACAATCGGACTTTTTGGATAGCTCGTGTGCTTAAGATCACATATCGATTGAGTTAGCATTGCTGGATTACCTGTCCAAGAACCTAATTTTATCTATGTCTTTTTGTAAAGAAAGAGCGGGATTATAGTCTAATCTCTATCAACGTGTAGGTTTAAAAACAACAGTTACACATGCTTAGGAATTTTAGAATAATTGCATCTAACACCTGCACTGTTTCCGTGATTAATTGTACATTTCCATTGAAAATTGAAACATTCTTGTCGACGTCAATGCATTTCCAATACTTAATTTACCCCTTAAAGTTACAAAATGAGATAAAGATGAAATTTTTACTTCCAGCATAACAGTTCTAGATAGACATCTTCTCAATCATCATAAAATTGGTCTAGAAAATCTATTAAAACTTGTCATGGCTAAAACAAAAGACGGTCTTTGTGATGACGTTTCTATCATAGATGAATACGGAGCTAGACAGCCTTATTATAAACAAGCAGACAATATTATCGAAGAGGGAGAATTTATCATAGAAACGGTCACACCGAAGATTAAAATTTTAAAGCATGCTGCTGTCAACACTGATTTGAAATGGAACGATATACCAGAGCTAAAGAATAACTATAGAATGATCAAGAAGGAATTGGAAAGACTGATAGACAGTCCAATAGAAGACAATCAGAAAGACAAACTGCTACTAAAAATGCAGAGTCTAAACGAATGTATGTGCAAATTTGTCGATTCATCAAACACGCTGAAGAAAGTTTTGACTAAGAATATACTCAAAAATGAACACACAAGTGGACCCGTGTTTAGTTTGGGATTAGGAGAGTAAGTTTTACGTAGTATAACTAAAGCTAAATGATGTCTAATCTACATTTAAATCGTTATTAATTTTTAATAATTATTACAGTCAAGAAACTCCTCGAGAATGGGAACGTCCTCATAGCGAGAAATTAGAACGAAATAAATGCAAACACGACATGAGGTAAAGGAACTTTGAATAATATTGAAGTACTTAGTGGAAGTAGTAACATTATTTATCGGTAAACTAAAAGAAGGAAGGAAAAGGAAATAAAAACTAATTGTGTACTTTTGTTTTCAGAGGCGAGAAGAAATGCTCCACGGAGAGTTTTTATTTTTGATTTTTTAAAATTTATTACTTATCGATCAATAAAAACATTTTGATACATTTTTAAAGTGACTTTTTTTATGTTTCTTATTAAAATTGCAGATGAAATCGCACATTTACAAAGACAACGTATACTGTCATGGAGTTTAAAATCGCCTCAATCTACAATCTAGATGAAAAACAGCATTAAATAAGTAGTAGAGATATATTTCAACGATATATTAAAACATCAAAAATAAATAATGTATAAATCAAAAGCTAGCACAACTATCCCCGTCATTTGTATCTTCGTAACACACATGATGATGGCATCTGTTGTCTTTAGACCTTTGACAGCAATGGTCACATACATCGTGGTACTGACGGCAACCAGTATGACAATGTGACACGTGACCACCCTTCCCACACACCTTCTCGCAAGTCCTTTGTTGACAAACACAACTCGGCTTTATCAAAGAATCGCCACTCGATAGCAGATAGTTATTCGTCTGACAGCATTTACAATGTTTCTCCTCCACTCTTTTCTCTTCTCGACGATCATATGAGAAACGAAGTTTACTACCACATGTCGTATCATGTCCATGTTTTTTATTAACTCTTACAACTGGTAAAACTCTAGGTCCACTTCTTATCAAAGGTCTGTTACCGTCGTCAGTGTTTTCCAGTAATGCATTCTTTCTGACCGTCGCAAACATTCTATTCACTTCTTCAATCGCGTCTTTTGATTTAGTCTTCTCTTTTAAAGAATGTTTCAGTTCCTCTAATTTCATTTGAGGAATAGATGACGATTTATGTTTTATAAGATCTATCGAATACTGTGAGTTCCTGTCCCTATGCGGTTGAGAGCTATTAACAATAGTAAATTTATTGTTTTCGGCTACATTACTTTCCGCTATAGATATATGATATACTTTGCTGATTGTTAATTTTGGTTTCATATCTGTTTTTATTCTCCAACTTTCAGTTTCTACGCATGCATCTTTAACGATAACTGTTTTATTATATTTCTCTTTTTCTACGCAAATTTGTTTCTTGCTCTGGAATACAGTGAGTACTTCGTTAAGTAGATTTAATCCTTGTGTGACGTCAGTCTGTGATGTTTGAACCGTTTTGGTGCTTGATGTGTGATCGCTCATTCTTATTGCTTTCTCTTTCACTTCGCATTTATCTGGTTTAAGTTTTTCAGCCAAACCTTCCCAACGGTAATGCACACCTTTCTGACAGATTGGACATGATTTTGATTTTCGTTTATTGCATTCTGGTTTCCCATAATCACCACATTTAGATTTGGTATTAAGACAAATTGAACAGATAAATTTCGTATTGTCATCAGGCTGGGAAAACCTTTTAATGATTTCCTTTTCATGATTCATATCTTCTTCAGCTTTTAACTTAGAATATTGTTTGTATGTTGTGATCTGTATGTACACTTTGTTGTAGTAATTATTGGATATCATATGAAATCACAGACGATCTGAAACAAGTGCTAACTTCAACATCTATTTGAAAGTATTTTTAAGGTTATTACTACTATTCACTATCAATTTAGGTTATATTAATTCATGTTTTGGATTGTTTATTTCTACATACTGACACATAAACTTACAATGGAACTTATCATGTTTCTTTCGATTTCGAGTATATGTATTATTAAACGTATTTTTAAACAACGATAAACTGGACAATAATATTTATATCGAAAATAACTCATCAGTGAAATTGACGTGGCAAAATTGTCATTGTCATCCAAACGATGTCATAGACAATAAAGGTTCTGGCAGTAAAAGAGATAAAGGAAGAAATATTACAGAATATGACAACCCACAATGACATAATAATGACATAAAATAATAGAAATAGAAATTCGCAGTGAAAATTTTTGGGTACAGCAAAAATAGAAAATTAAAAGTAGCTACATGTAATACTAATATTACTGTGCATATGTATAGCAAAATAGGTGAGTTACGTAACAGGACTAATGTATCATCCACGAACAAGTTGTAAATGTTAGTGCAATTGAATTTTTCTTCCAGTTAAAACTTGCACGGTAAAGGTAAATAAGTACCAAAATGAAAAGAAATGAAGAAATAATGATATATAAGAAGAAATGAAAAGAAACAAAGCCATAAATGTTACGAAACGTGACATACGAAGTGCTATAGTTGAAGATCGGAATTATTGTTACCATTATTATCCTGAAAATGCAAGAACCCATGTAAAACAGACGCCTTTGGGCTATAATTATAATTTCAAAGACCTCGATTTACAAAATGTTAGTAATTGGAGTCACTTGACCTGTTCGTGCAGAGATTCCCTCGGGAAGTATCAAGAGGCTAGTTATTTTACCACTAAATTGAAGCAAATGCCACCGAAGGTCACTGACATTGGTGTAGGGAATGTTAAGGCTTACCAACGAAGGAAAGCAAAGAGGATTTACGTGCCCCAGACTGAGGAGAGAGCTGTTGGCACATCAATCAATGATTACCGTATGTTATTTCTGTACATAGAACTTTCTAAAGTAGATTCTTAAGTAAACCTTAGTACTAATTAATGTTTAGATTAACGTGAATTCAAATAACATATGTTATCATAACCACTGAATGGTATGTATTGGGTTTTACTAATTGGGACAAGATATTTGATTTAACTGTGTTTTTGTTTCAGCAAAATGTCACCACTTCAATGACCTGACCCACAAAACAACCAGGAATGTTGTAGAAAGAGTTGCAAATAAAAAACATTTGTTAAACAAAAAGCTGTCGCCTCTTGTCAGAAAAAAATCTAATTACACGAATCCATTGACTACCTTTTTTCGCAAACAAGATTTGGAACATAATGTAAACACCACTCCGTCACTACATAATCGGGTAAACGCCAGTACACAAATGGGTGCAAGAGAGATAGAGAAATCTACAAAAATCAAAATATTTAAGGAACTAGCTACAAATACAGAAATATTAGAGAATGGTAAACCTCTAAAATCAGAAGTCGAACTCTCTGTAGAAATGTCAAGGATTTTGAGTAACAAAATGGGTACTGGATCATCACTTGATTCCTTAGTGCAACATGTTTATAACTTAGACAAACCATGTAATGCAACTTTGAGCACAGCTACAATCGATCCTATGGAAAACAAACTCGAAAGAGAATATAGAAAAATATTTTCAAATCAATCTAAAGACTGTTCGTGCAATAATAAAATTTCAGCCGCAAATAGCGATTCTTTATTACGACGTTTTGAAGCTTTAAGGCGTGATATGACACTTAAAGAAGAATTAAAAAAGAATATATCAAAATCTTCCAGCCCAGGTAATGAATCTAAATATAAAGATATCTCTGTTGATTCAGATGGAGCTTCATTGCCAGAAATTAATGATAAAAAATTAGTCAGTCCGATTACAAGTGACTATTCCGAAGCTCGTCATAAGGAGAAAGGTAAAAAGAAAAGCATTGCAAAACTCCAAAAGAGTTCTTATTGGCGTCGTTCAGATGTTGATAGTGACCACCAAACTAAAGGAAGGTTTAAATTATGGGGAAGGAAGGTAAGCGTAGATGGCGGATCACACAAGAAGAGCAAAATGAAATGTTCCGATAGCAAGAAAAAATCTGAGGCTAGCGTGAAATTTTCTAAACTTTTAAAAACTAAATCGTCGGTTAAAAAGGAAGGGAAAAAATTCCGTTTCTTTAAAAAGAAAGTAAAGGCTGTTCCAAGATCGAGAACTGACGTAATGACTGGTAGATGTGAGGTACGAGAAGGAATGTCAGTACAGATTGGAAAAGGATTATTACCACAAGAGTATAATACAAACGCAATACAAAAATTTCGTCTTAAATATGAAGATAAGTTATTAAATGCATGGATAAGAAATTTTTTAACTAAAACAGATGAGCCCAGGAAAAAAATAAATACGCAATACAGTAGTAGTCTGGAGAGTAGCTCTACTGATATAGGAGAGAACAGTTCTTCTGACACAGATGTACAGTTAACCACGACCCCCACGGTCACTAATAATTCTTCATTGCATAAAGTAAATAAAAGCCCATTCATGAACTTTTCAAATCAATATATTCAAGCTTGGATGTTAACGAAAACAATATTGGATAGGTTAGTTAAACCTAAAATATATTGGAATGCTAGAACTGATAAATTTAACAAAAAGAAAAATAGCGAACTTAATAAATATTTTGAATGTAAAGACACAAGTACTAAAAATGATGTTCCACCAAACAATGATACGAATATTAATGATAAAATGACATCAAAGCCTAAAAGTGTAAAGGTTGACATATCCTTAGGGTGCATGAGTGAACTTATCCATCAATCTTTTGCAATGCAAAGTAATGAAGAAGTATGCAAAATAATTGATTATGAAACGCCGCGACAAAGTACAGTGAATACATTTAATCAAAACGTAGAAAAAGAAACATGTGATAAAATAACAAGTGAAAGTTGCATGAAAGATATTACAAATTGCAGGTTTAACGATACAGAGGAATTAAAAAAAGTTAAAAGATCCTACAGTGCTGATGTATTTCAGGACAATGAACTAGACGCTACCAAAACGTGTAATGCTGTTGGGATAGAAATTGCCACACAAAAGAATTTAGAAAAAATAAACTATCCAGTGTAAGTTGTCACGAATTTACTAGTCGTATAGATTATGTTAAAAATCCTGGATAGATTTTAAGATCAAATAATATATGTCAAAATATATTATACCAATCCATATTAAGAATGATAATCCTTTTATAGTGATCACCATAAACCGCATTTGTACTTGTAAAATAATTTTTGCTTTTCAGGTACGATATAAGTACTGAAAGTGGAGATGATTTAGAGGGTACCGTGTATTTACTGCCAAAGACTTACAAAGCTTCAGATGTCTATCTACGGAAACTTTATCATAACTGGAATCCGTTAGATTTAGATTTATGGTGTATCAGCGATACAAACTTACAACCATCCTATAATACGCATACCCATAAAAACATACATTTAAAATCCTACTCAAATATGACCGATGACATTCAGTATACAACCCTAGTGTCATCATGTGAAACATTCGGAAAAAGTGGAAAAGACAAGCGTAAAAAATCTTTGCTAAAAAGTCACAACAATGATTATTTGACCAATAACATCGGAATTCGCATCACACCGAAAGATTCATTAGAAGTGTGTAAGAAAAGAAAATTATACTCCGACAGCAATAAAGGAAGATGGAAACACGACGAACTCTCCGTATCGTTGTCGAGTTCAACAAAATCAAAACATTTTAGAAAACTTATATCCTTGAAACCAAACAAAAAACGTGTTACAATATCTAATTATGAAGTTGACAAGGAATCAAAATCAATACTGAAAGAAAATGATGTGAGGAAGAAAAATTTACAATGTTTATCGTCTTCTTGTCATGTGTCTGACGCTATGCAAACAGGCAGAATCGCAGGCAGACTTTATCCGAGACTAGAAAAAAAACCAACTCGTCAAAACATAGCTATCACAGCGACTAGTTCAGGTATGACGAATAATCCATGCGAAAATGCTGAAGTCAAATGTTTGAAAAGCGCCTCAAAAGAAAATCTACTAAGTAATACTGACAGCTGTATTACAAATTGGAAAAAGCATTTGTGTTGTGATACACAAGACGAAGATAGAAAAACTTGTGAAAAAATTAATGATACGAAATCAGGATTCTTCTCCGATTATTTCAAGCCGAGTAGTCTAATAAAAAATAAATATCACAGCATATGTCGTAAATTTGTCACAGATAAAAAGTCTTCAGAGGAATCTGTTAAAAACAGTCAAAATTCAAAATGTGGTCGACATTCTGACCCGAATTTAAGAGATCAGATCAAGTCAGAATATAAAAAGTGTGCTATCACCACTGACGTTCAAAAACTTTCGACGGTGCCTACTTCTGTTGAAGATAAATCATGTGGAGCACCTGGAACCGATTTAGATATGAACAGAAAAGGAAAGTTAATAGGATTACATTTTAAAAAGCAGCCGGTAAGGAAAAATGTGTCAAGGGCTTGTTGGACGGCAGGTGACGCGATCGAGTGTAACAACGGTGACTCGACCGACAATACGACAAAGTTATCGAGTAAAGAAACAACCGCATTGACACACAAATGTCCCCACACGAATTCTACAGTAAGCAAAAATACTAACAAAGAAATTAAAAATATCGTAGTTAACAAAGAGATAGATAATGATGACCTTTGCAAAAATATTGATAATAAGAATAAAATGACGCCATGTGTCATTAGAAAAAATATAGAAATCGATCCTAATCCCCCAATAACATCAGAATCTGGAAAAAGAATTTGCCTCGGTATCGACACATGCAACGATGAGCAAGGTAATGACAAAAGTGACTGTGACTTTATAGAGATAGTGTTCAAAATAAGATGTAAGCATGGCGAAGATAGAGCTATGATCGTAAATATTAAAGATAGTAAAGATCGAATCTTAAAGGATAATAGAATTAACCTTTGTGAAAGAGATAGCGACGTCAACAGTAAAAACAAGGAGGTGTATTTATTTCAAAACGAGTCTGCAAATTCAATTCTACGCAAAAACAGTAAAAATTGCATGAATGTAAAAATTTTGATTAAAAACTGCAAAAATGACGAATTAAATAAAAGGAAAGATGTTAAAGGCAATAGTAATATCTCCATCAGCTCTAAAAAAATAACAGAAAGACTTCAAAGTATTTCATCAGAAACAATCAAAGCTGTTAACAATTATGCTTATTCAGTGCATAAATTTACAATAGACTTGACAAAGTCCGTTAATCAAATTAAAAGTAATGCATCTAAAGAAAATTATACAATATTACATTCAAATAACAAAGGTACCATTATGAGCGATTTAGATTTTCAAAAGAACATAATGAACAGTAACGAAATAAGCGACAATCGCAGTAAAGGAAAGATTCAATTTTATAACAGCAAAACTAACAGTCGCAAATCGAAGCATCGTACGAAAAAAATAAAAAACGAAAAATTGTACTATAGCAGCGCAACTCTTAGACCATACCGACGTTACAGTTTAACGAAACAAATGTCCAATTACAAACATTTAAAGAATAGAGTTTTACAAAAAATAGTGGACTGTGCAAAAGATTTTAACAAAGGCATTAAAAAGGAAAAACGGAAAGGTTCAAGTGTGATGCCTACAATGGATTATAGTAATCGAAATATAATCGATCAAAACGTTAACAGATTGTCAAAGGAAATTAAAGCATCTACATTGTATTCACATTTCCTTAACGCTACAAGTTCATACGGTTATTGTCATTTCGATAGTGTTGTTCGTGTAAGACCTAAGAGTAATGTAAATAATTACCTCTTTACTGTTGAAACAAAAGATAGACATAAAAAATCCAACTCCTCGTATAGTACGAAATGTGAGAA
Organism: Papilio memnon; assembly: GCA_003118335.3. Classification (NCBI taxonomy): domain Eukaryota; kingdom Metazoa; phylum Arthropoda; class Insecta; order Lepidoptera; family Papilionidae; genus Papilio; species Papilio memnon. The sequence continues at coordinate 1,799,532 of LD688989.1, forward strand.
AAGAAAACATGCAAAAATTCTTGCAACCAAACTAGGCCTAACTGACATCAGGAGAAGACAAGCACGTCGTTCTGTACGGAATAGTGAGAATTATCATCGACGTGTTGAAAATATGAAAAAATTGAATCAGTTTTTAGATAAAAATGATAATTTAGACTTTTTATATGATTTATCAAACTACGATATAAATAAACGATGTGGGTTAAATTATTTAAGACAGAAATGTAAGAATGCAACGCAGACAGATGGGAATAAAAAAATACAAAAATCCAAATTAGATAATATAAATTTAAGTAAATATAAAATCAACAGATTAAATAAGGGCATGTTTTGTATTAGCGATGAAAGGAAAATAACTATAGTCAGTTCGAAATTTCTGGAAGAAAAATGCATCAGTTGTCACGAAACTGGGCTTGAAGAAACTCGTAACAGGAAAGATATGTTCGATATATTTCAATTGAGTGAAATGAAAAGAGCCGTGTTTGAAATGTATAATTCAACAGATTTTTCAAATAAATCTAAGTCATTAGTTAAGTTACCGAAATTTAAAAGTGACGTAGAAAATGCTTTAATTATATAAACAATAAATTAAACACGAAAATACCGTCAAGGAAATAATTTCATATCTCATGTTTGTTTTGTTGAGTATTGTCTAGTAAATAATCCATTATGTACCCATATAAAGTCAAAATAGTTAACTTTAGATACCATTTTAGTTTATTAAAATTTTGTTATTGTTTTGAGTCATTATATTGTTAATAAAAAGTGTCCATACAATAAGTATAGTGAGATTCATTTTTAACAACTTGGATGAAGTATTTTTCTACAACTGTGGTGTTGATTAGTGAACACCTCAGTCGGGAATAATTAAGCCTTAGGTTGCTTCGGCACTAAGCCGATAATCACATCTCAGTGGGTTTGTGCCCAAAGGATTTGAGATACCGGGCATGCGTCACAACTCGCATGCGGCTGGGTTGGTATTTCTTTGGATCAACAATGAAACAACTAAATTTTTTCATCACTTTATTAACACAATCATTTGTATGATTCATCATTAAGCATTAAAAAAGGCGGTAGCATTTAACCTACACTAGCAGCAACTATTTTACAATTAAAAAACATACAGACGACTTGAGTACCTCCTTCTTTTGGGAAGTCGGTCAAAAACTTTCAATTACTTTAGAAGACCTGTCGCCCGCAAACTTCGTAGCGCTTTAGACCACCCGTTACGCCATTTTGACAGCACGGAATTAAAAAAGATATGCCCGTCTATATCAGCTACCCTTCAGTGAAAGTCAGGTCAAAATCGGCCCAGTCGTTTCGGAGAATACCCGGAACAAACTCGGCTTGCGGACAGACAGCCAAAAAAATTTTTAAATGCGATTTTCGTTATCAGCAACGCAAATACAACATGTTCCCAAAATCTGGAATTTTTCTTTTGATATTACAAACACTAATGTTATTATATGTATAGATATAGATCACTGACCTGTGTAAATGGACAGACAGATATGCGCTTAGCTGATTTTCGTCATTTTGGCGCTGACTGTTTATGTTCGCGGTGGTGAGGATACACACTAATCTAGATAGAATAATCTGTCTAAAAATCTACAGGCGAAACTTAGCATGCTGTCATTTTCAATCAATGACATATCCATTTATAAAGATCAGTGCTACAGGTCCACTGCACATACAAACATATTGATATTTCAGCTTTTTCACATGGAAAGAGACGGATAACAATTTATTGTTTGAACCTTTCGTCAGTGGAAACCAACGTTTACAAGTTATAAAGCAATAAAACATACACATGGTACGTTTTTACCTTAATACTTAAATTTCAACCCTTAAGAAAATCAACTTAGGGGTTTTGTACCCCTAAGTTGACTGAATAAAAACGCTGTAGTTGTTTTTTTTAATCTAGGCACCAAATTGTACCTTGTAAATTGGTATGACTATTTTAAAGAACTTGGACTGAAGTGCTTTTTATACCAACTTTAGATATTACTGAGATATCAAATGTAGACGAAATGTTACGACTTTACTTCTATCATGAATAATGGATAAGTGTATTGCTTGGTTTAAGTATTAATTAAAAAGTTTTATTTTCACCACAATCTTGATCAAGTCGCGAAAATCGAAAAATCATAACACACCATTTCACTTTTCCCTTAAAAGTGAAAGGAATTCATATAAAAATTGGACGGATATAAGATTAAAAAAAACACAATTACACTGCATATAAAAACAAATCATATTCCCTATTTATAATTCTAATAAATGCAATAAAGACAAAATGTCATTTTTAAAATCACCAACTCATTAGAACATTATACGTTGAATAGCACACAAATTCAGCAACCTAACCTTTTATTAACACTATTCGAAACTAAATAAGCCACCAATCAAATTGTAAGAAAGATAAAAAACAGCTACTTGACACAACGTTCGACTACACTATAGTTTAATGTAAAAAATACTGAATTAACGACGATTTAACATAACTTAGTAATCCGAGGTACTACATAAGTAGATAAACTATGGGACAAAGTTGCGCGGTCGCACTAGTACAACACGAGGTGTGTGTGACCACTGACTTAAATCACGGTTACTGGAAAAAACCGGTTTACGCCCGACTAGTCAGTTGACAAAATTAAGGTTTAATAAATGATTGTAAAAAATCTTTCCTACTAATGTTATAAATGGGAAAGCTCAGATGGATGGATGTATGTTAGAGTTTGTAGCCTAAACTGCTGAACGGATCTCGATGAAATTAGGCACAGTTGTAGAGGATAGTCTGGAAGAACACATAGGCTACTTGGTTTTGTTTTTTTTTAATTCCACGCGAACGTAGTCGCAGGCGAAAGCTAGTTATCTAATAAAAGAAACGACAGATCATTGAAGAACAGAAATTAAAGAAAAAGTTTGAACGATTAAAAAAAAATGTAGAACTTTCTTAAGATTTTGTGCGCCGTTTATCTACTTATGTCAGTGATCCTTTAATTGTCGATATAAATATTTTCCTTTGTCAACTGGGAAACAGATAGCTGCGAAGAAAAACTTGTGTAACTCTACATACCTAGTTCATAAGTTCTTTGTTAGCTATTCTGAATAATAGGATATTTAATTTCATACAAAAATATTATTTTGCATAGAGTTTGATCACCTTTTACTTTGACAGTTCTGCTCTGACCTATTTTGACTATTGTGATGTTTAATAGATCTTAATCTAGAATTTATATTAAATATTTTACACATTAGGTACTGCGATATCTTCTTTGGTATATTTTCTTTTCATCCATATTTATAATCTCGTCTGTAAACAAAATCAAATATTAATATCAAGAATTGTTACATAATTCTCTAGCAAAAAAAAATACGGGACATATTTTAAAAGAGCAGGAGACAAAAATACATTGAAAATATTAAAAAGTTGTTTGGGGAAAAAATATGTTTGTCTTTGGGACATATGTCCCTTATTTTATATTCAAGCAAGCTTTTTTTTTTAAGCAAGATAATGATAACTATTTTAATGCAATGAATTAATTATATTATCACTTTGTCAAACAAATCAGGAGTCAAATGATAATTATTTTATCTCTGGAGTTAAATTTTAACACTGAATTCAGAACAAAAATAAAACTCATAAAAACATGCAAACACGGACAAAATCTTACCTCACAATTATAACAGCAACCACAAAAACCTGTGTTAGCACAAAACTAAAAAAAAACGTGAAACACACAAAAATAAGTAAGTTATACAATTCCCTTTACATATAGTGTTACAAAACATATAACTAAAGTGTAATTACAGTGCAATGAAAAGATTTTAAAGAAAAAATGAAAAAAAATAATTTTTTTTTTGATTTTTTTGGAAAAGGCAAATTGATTGAAATAAAACACAGAAATACGTTTGACATTTTTATTAGAATATCTTCACGATATACAGATAAGTACCTTTTTTTCACAGTACAAATATATTGATTACAGTATAATAGCACTAGCAACGTTCAACAAGACAGTACAAAACGCTGTACAATACAATAACAACAGTTTCAACGTCATCAAAAATATGTCCATGATTGTCTCTGTTCACTAAATAAAAGAAATAAAATGTTAAAGTCTATTGAAATTAAAAAAAAAATTAAAGTATTAAAAAGTTTTAATCCAAGTACCTTAACTCAAGCCAGCAACTATATTCTTAAATTTTTGTCTGTATATCTGCAAGTCCGGGTATTTTCCGAAAATGCTAGAGCGATTAAGACTGGACTTTAAGATAGCTGAAGTATACGAGAGTAAAATAGGTTTTTTTTTTCACGATGAAAGTTCCGGGCACCAGCCAGTAAAAATAAAATATTTTTTATTGGAACAGAGACATCATGTTAAAATGTAGCGAAAGGCTATCTACTAAAGTATAAACTGTAATCCTTGAAGCGAATATACTCGTAGTAAAATGTAAATGCGAACTGTAAATACAGTATTAATATGTGTTTAAGACTTTTAGATGCCGATATAACGCATAGAAAACAAAAGATCAGAAAATTTTCCTACTTAAAACTAAAAAAATCTTAAAAAATAAAAAATCGACAATAAAATTAAAGCAAGGAGAGATTACACGTATTATGGCGATTACCTTAAAACTAATTGACTAAAAAAAGGTAATTATTCAGAGTGATGTCGATACGAAATAAAATAAAATCAGTCTATATCTAAGGAAAATTAAAAAAAATTATGGCCACTGATTATAATGAGCAAAAAAACACCACTTGCCATACAAAATGACTCTAAACATATGACTACAATAAATAACTTACTTTTAAATATTTTATGGCAGTAGGTTATCGTCTACACTTTTCATACATTACTTAGAAATTACGCATTCGCTGACATAAAAAAAAAATTGAGGAATGAATGTGTAAAATTATGTAATGTCAATTCGCTATATTTGGATTACGAAAATTGTACAATCAATAAAAAACGAAACTGTCTCATAATATAAAAAAATGTCAAAAAATCACAATTACAAGATTTTCTTCCTTGCTGATATAAAAATGATATACATAAAAAAGAAGACTTGTCAAATATCAGAATAGTTGTCCAAATTGTAGTTTTAAAAGAAAAGTTTTAAAATCGAGTTGAAGTCAATAGCGGCTTTGCTTGAGGTTCTATGACAAACTTACATTTGCACGCATATATGTTTTAATTTTGTAAAATTAACAAAGCACTCATATGGTTACTAAAAAGAAAGTTAGATAAAAAAAAATGTTATTGATTATTATTAATAAATTAATTAATTGAAATTGATAAATTTGTCATAGAATCATATGATTTTATGAAAATTTTCCAATAATTGAGCATAGAATTTGGCAAATCATTCTTTGATGGAAAAAAATCTAAAAAATTTTGAATAGTCACAGCTTCTATTTCAAGCAATGTTTTTTAAATTTCGAAAAATGGAAAAAAATCACCATTAGTATACGAATTATTATAAATATCAGAACTACAATGAATAACATTAATACATCGATTACACTGGAAAATTACCGCATTCGGTCTTAACATTTTTTACCATAGAGTATAACGCAAAGCTACACCAACATGCACACATTCAAAAGCCTTACAAGAATACATCCTGTGTATATTAAACGTAAGAACACATCTTCAATTCAACAATGCTTCTCAATCTGCAATTGCTGCATTTGTTGATGAACTTCATAAGTTGATATCGTTATATTTGACGTCTCTGATGTTAGATGCGTGATTTCTACCTGTTATGAAAAGTATTTTAATTAAATATAGCTTAAACTAATTAATTCTGACTATAGTTTGTCCAAATAGGATAGATTAGTTTGATAAATGACGCATATGAAGTATCGAATTAATATTTGTTTGACGGCAAATGCCGTACTTAATAGACAGGTATCGTAGAGACGAATCAAACATAGCGAACAATTATGAACTATCGATATTCGGTTTAAATAAAACTATCGAACTTAACTAAAATTATTATTTTCTTATTAACTAATTTAGAGGACAATTCTAGGATAGATTATATTGCAGAGAATTTAGCAATGACAGCAATGACAGGCTAGTAGTAATAAATATTTATTTACTGTCATTATTTGTAATGGTTCTGCAGGTCATTATTAATTTGAGAAATCAGTGTTATTTTTTAATTCATAAGTTATAACTCTGAATATATCGATTCCAACTTCTATAATACAAATCGAAAATCGAAAAGATTCATGCCAGCACACAACCCATCCCTACTAAATTGTCAAATGTATTGTCAAATTAATCTATCTTATTTAGACAAACTATATTAATAATCTATAAAAGATACTAATGATTTTATATGAGGAGCTTCGACAGCTAATAAAATATAATAATTGCAAGCAACGATTATTAAATTTTACACGAAATTTGATTATTAATAAAGTTAATTGAAAATTAACCATATAACCGCCATAGCTCTTCATATTTGCCTTGTATTTTAAAATCTAAATAAAATATGTACAATCCCCAACATTTCTATACAAAAGGATTTCAAAATATCTTTATTAAACCATGTATTAGTAAATGATTAAATAGGATCTTACCTTTTTTTATCATACAGTTTTTTTTAATACTTTTTTAATGCCAAGCAGCTATCAAGCTTTAAAAAAGCTGTCTAATTTCGTGCTATAGGGTTGATGAATTTGGGTATAATTTTAGTATTCTTTTTAATATAATTAACGATGAAATGGTAAGAAATGGTAGAAATATATAAAAGTAGATTAGCATCTAAATAATATATGCGAAGGTTTACTGTGGATTTTCGTCGAAAAACTGTGAAAACACCACATGTATGTAACCTATAGATAGTGTTTATTCAAATCTGAATTCTAATCAGTATATCGAGAGAGTCGATTTTTAAAGTGTCCTTTTGTTTTCAGTACAGAAGGAATTAGCTCATACTAAAGGACATCGAAGGTCTTGTTTCTTCTTTGTTTTAAAGTATCTACAGATTACATATCTATAGTACAGTAGAAAGGTTAACACGGATTTAATATCCAGTAAAAGAAATTTAGAAAAACCTCATTACGCGAGAAAATTATCTAATTTTGTTTATTTAAATATAAATAATCCATATTAGTAATCTGTTTTCTGCTTGATTGTTGAATAAAATATTTAATAACTAGCTTTCGCCCGCGACTCCGTCCGCGTGGAATAAAAAAAAACAAAAATGAGTAGCCTATGTGTTCTTCCTAACTATCCTCTATGCATATGCTAAATTTCATCGAGATCCGTTCAGTAGATTAGGCTACAAACTCTAAGAAACATCGATCCAACCATCTAAACTTTCGCATTTATAATATTAGTAAGATAATATTAGTAAGAAGTAAGATTAAAGATGACAGCTGTCAACACGGATCCGCCATTTTGGAGTTTTAATTTTGAAGTCGTTAACAATTTTTATCGAGTTTATTCTTGAATAGCTGAAAGTTCTAAAATCATTTTCAAACATGTTTTTGTTCAAATGTTTATTCTACATTTAATTTGACTTATATAGTTAACAACAACTTAATATACAATGTCATATTGATACTGTTATAACAATATTAACAGTCCGGTTACCAGTTGAAACCGGTTTTTTCTTAAAACGAAGACCATAATTTTTTGTTTGCTATAAATATGAGCGTGCGCACACCCGAAACTAAACTTTGATTCCTATGAGCTTAAGGTGCACAATACTCGATTTTTAAATATGCGTTGGTTGAATTAGTTGCGAAACAATCGACAATCGCACAACAGTTGTGCGATTGTTTAGTCAAAGGTGTGCGCCAGCTCTGAGACAAAATGTAAATATTAAATACAAAATATTTTAATCGATTATTTAAATTTCAGATTTTATAAAATTTGATAACATTATTGAAAAAGTTTTTCATAGTCTTCGTTATAAGATCTGACCGTGAAATTACACTGGCGAAACACTCGTAATAGAAAATATTGCTGTCTCTGTTTATTTCGAAGAGAATGAAAGTGATGAAAATATATTCATTCTTACACGAGTTTTACGACAGTGGAATTCTACAGTTATTTTAATTGATCTGTAAGTATTTTAGAATTAAATGATTATTAGTGTTACATGTGGTACATTAATTCAAGTG
>LD688989.1:1807702-1824438 GCA_003118335.3 Papilio memnon
GAAAAGATTTGTATTTATGTATGTATTGAAATAATTATAAAACTACTGGATCAATATCAAAAATTCTTTCACCATTAAAAAGCTACGTTATCACTGAGTAACATATATTTTTTATAATTTTTTTCTCACGAGGGCGCAGTCGCGAGCAACAGCTAACATTTAATGACAAGTATTCTGCACACGTACACAGTTTTTCAAAATAAATGACACGTATCACAAGGTAACTTGCACATTATTTTTACATTACGTTTTAGCTTAAGATATATAAAATACTTACAGATCTCTACTTAACATTACAATATAAATATCAACACACGAAGAAGCGGTATAAATTTGATAAGCGAACGACGAATTGCTTTCATTTGACAACCTTATATTTTTATAATCAATACAATGATGAGAATATCAACATTATTTGGTCGAAATCGATGATTTTAATATAAATATGAGAATTCAGATCGAGTTTCAAACGCGATAGCGACAAGCTTATCTGTAGGTTTATCATGAACATTTCCGTAACAGTTGCAAGTATTCTACTATCGACTTTATATGTGTTAATGTACTTTGAGACCGGTAGGGGCGCTGTATCTAATACAAATTTTGTCTGATATTACGAAAAAGTTCTTATGCATGTTTCTGATAAGCCCTCTGATAAGTTTGTAGACCTAAAATTTATGGAAATGTCATGAAATATTTGTGAAATAAACTTGCAAGCTGAACTGGTTAAGCTATATTAAGTTCTATATATTTGAACAACAATCTGTTGACGATTATTTTATTATGAGTTTTTTAGAGAGAGTGAGAGTAATTTATCTGTGAGTAACATAGGCTATATTTTTTAATTTCACGCGAGCGAAGTCGCGAGCAACTAGTAATATATAAAAGGGGATTTTTTTTTAAATCTTGGTTGTAACTCATAAACTACGGGACCGATTTGAAAAATTCTTATACCATTAAAAAGCTACATTAAGACTGAGTAACATAGGCTATATTTTGTACTAGTTTTTTTTATAATTCACGCAGAATTCTTTAAATATTGACATGACATTTCCATCTGCCTATTGGGTTAGCATTTCGACTAACAACGACCTATAAAATGTTTTCAAACGTTAAAATACATATTACAAAACTTTAACTATAAAACACACAGCACAATATCAAATGGTTGTTTAGCTAAAACCACAAGATATATATTAAATAACGTAATTTAAATTAAGCTAGTTTTTACATCAATTTGTACTATCCAAACGTGTCAACATTTTCAACGTTTTAACCCTTAAATGCATGGTTTTTTATCGCACCCTGAAAAGTATTTAGGTACATAACATAAAAAAATAATGAAAGAAATCTGGTATAAAAAAATATGATAAAACACTCAATATGTTAATTATCTATGGTCGTCAAAGTGCGTTCGGAAACACATACCACACGACTTCAATAAAATAACGTAAAACGTGGTATGTATACATTTGGCAACAAGATGCATTTAAGGGTTAATGAATGATTAACATGAGAGGTATCAAATTAATTAGGCTTTAAACTTTTTTAAACTAGGCATACCAAAATTTTTAATCTAGCAACATTGGTATGCCTTGTTTAAAAAAATGAATTAAAGCATATTTCCTTTTATACTTCTCAAATATATTAAATATTTGTGATTTAAATTTATGGTTCAGATAACTAAATAGATTTATACGTATTTTTCAAAGAAAATACACTAAAGAAATAAGTGTTCAGACTAGTATTAAAACCAACGGCGGATTTAGGGAGGGGTCATGACCCCCCCACCCTGAGCTGGCTGGTCAAGAGGCAGTCAAGCTCTTGACTTGACCACGACTGTGACCCCTCCCCCCTGGCGCCAAAGCTGGATCCGCCTTTGATTAAAACTGCTGAGATTTAAAAACTAGTGTTACCATTTCTAACATTTCCAAAACTATTGGAAACAAATATAAAATAATTAATTTTTTATTGATTTGATTCAAGAAGATATTGATATATAATTATTGATATCTACTAATACTTTCAAAATACACATATTAAAATATTTTAATTACTAGTTGTTACATTTCTTTTTTATATATCAATTCAATGAGCCGATAGCAAGACATATAGTGTTGCCATCAATAACATTTTTAAATACAATAATATAAAAATAAATAAATGTTAACTACAATGATGAAATGATTTTAAAAATATGTTATGAATAGAATCTATAATTTCTTGATTACAAAGAAATAGATATAAAATCATCAATGCTAGTTGAATAAATCAACGTTTTTTAATAATTTGAACGTTACTTGAATTACCAGAACAAAAAAACCTATTATAAATTAGTTTAAAAACGTTCTGAGCCACATTGAAATTTCGCACTTCATAAATGGAAGCACCATCAACATGTAATTATTAATAACCGGTAAATATCTAAAAGCTAGCGTCAAAACTGTTATAAAACCTCGAAGCGATTAAATATATATTTATGCGACATAAATCATTTATAATCTTTTTCTACTCGCTCTTTTAAGTGCAACTATACCATCCACCATGAAAGCAGCGTCCAAAAAAAAGATAGCATTAATTTTGCAATGCACTGAAATATAAAGTTTCATAGACTATATTCTGTAAAGACTAACGGTAGGTACTCTATGATCTCTTTACTCTATGATGTCATAGAGTTTAGTATGTCGAGTCAATTTACCGTTAGTATCTACTAGTATAAGTATTAAAAGCTTTTGCATAATGCAAAGTGATGTTTTAGATTAATTACGGCTAAAAGATTGGCTGTAAAAATGTATTTATCTGATATTAATATGATTTTTTTAAATTTCATAAAGTCTACTGACATGACATGACCATAAATAATTGCAGAATTTTTTTCAAGATTTTACATCTCTATTTTAAATAATCTATGATTTTTTAATACCATAGAATATTATAATTTCATAGATTGTTCATTCAAATATTTCTTTTTACCTTGATTTGGTGTTACTTTCTATATAATTGCCAATCAATTAGTGCGTAAGAAATCTAAGCTAAAACCTAACTGAATCCACCACGTGTATTACCTATTATAAGTGCTGGGTTAGTGACGTTTTAATTTATAGTGCGACAAATTTATCTGGCCCGGTGATAAAAGTGACATTAAAAGACATTAAACACTTGTACACCATAGAGTATTTTCTAACAAACTGCGATAACAGCGCCATTCTCACCAGGCTAAATAAGTTTTCGGGACTATAGTAGAACGATTGACTTCACCACAGACTATATAATTCAAAACACAGATTAAAATATGACAGTATCTTGTGATTTGATCGATCGTTCGTGTAACGTTGCTATTGTAATATTAACTTACCACTTCACTGGTGAGACAGTTGATAGTGGTAGGAGGGTTGATCCGTGCAGGAGGCGGAGGCGCGCGGGGGGAGCGACGGCCCTCACTAGGGGTGGCACCACGCGCGGGTGTGATAGGGTAGCCTAGATAAACACAGTTTTTTAACACTGTAAAGGAGTTTAAATTCCATCAATATAAATTAATATTAATGCAACCGACCTTGTTCACTACTACTAGACTCTGTGAAGCTTGGCGTGCCTTCAGTCCAAGTCGGCGTCGACCCCTCCACTGACGCTGGTGGCGTCCAACATACACTGGAAACACGAAATACATATAAAGATGGCCGGACGGAGTTACTTAGACCAAATAAAGTTGATACTCCAAGTTTTCAATATCTTTGAAATTAATTCGTTATTCTTGGTGCCGTTTCATTCCAGTCGGACTACAATTTCTATGAGCATTAGGGCCAGTCTCACCACTGGCTGATAGAGACTCTGATAGCTTAAAAGTTACGTCACTGTCAGATAGAGTGACAAAATCCGATACTACCATCACATATTATTTTATACGTTGGATTGTTATCTGACAATCTACAAGAATTGTGGGACAGGCCCTTATACTCGTACAACGACCATTGGCGAGGCCTCCAAATAGCAGTCGCGCTGGTAATGAATTAGTGGAAAAATCTAAGTATATCATACCTGGCTTCATTACTCCTCGCGCTGCTCAACGCTGCAGGTGTCAATGCTAACGACGAAGCCGAAGATGTAGTGACAACGCTAGCCGCGCTGGACGCACCGCGCCGACGACCTGATGCACTCGAGGAGGTCGTCGATGAGGAATTGGTGCGGCTGGTGCGCGGCGGTGGCGCCTCCTCGAACGGTGGCGGCGGAGTCGAACAGCACACACCCGCTGGTGAAACACTAGCGTTACTACACGATCCTACTGTAGCACTAGCGAGAGGGTAGAACTATAAACGGATTGGATGCGATCGATTATGTAAATACAAACTACTTTGTTAGAAGTTGATGTGACAACTAAAATAGCAATGTGAGTGATAAAAGTAGTAGAGTTGTAAATAAAAATGTAAATATGCAAATGGGGCACATATGTAATGGTGTATGGAGAAATTGTGTGCCATAATACATGCACACGATTAAAATACATGTACATTTAAATCGAGACATAAACTACGACTAAAACTAGCATTGTAGACATGGGTATATAAGAATCACAAAATACCATGCACAAAGTAGACAACATTTCTTCCATTTCAATTGAATTCACTCTATATAAAAAACGTTAGTATTAGAATAACGAAAAGGCACTTTTTTAGTTTTCACACGCTATACGTATTCTTCCACGTCTTTAGTCACTACCATAAATTTATTTCTTTCTGGTTTCCTTTTGAAACTCTGTCTGAGCTTCGGAGCTGGTGGTTTTGGATAGCTTTTAGGTTCAGGTACAGGCACCACTGTGAACTTTCTTATCTTGTCGTGGACATTGCCACTAAAGGGCTTAGGAGCTGCAGGCTTCCCTTTGGCGATGTTAGATGTATTTGGTTTTTGATCTTTAAATATTGGCGGTTTCGGAGCCGGTGGTTTTTCAAATATCTTCTTGGTTTCACTGACTTTATCTCGTCGTCTTATTGTTGGAGGCCTGCGTGGTGTAACTACCACGGAAGGTACACCTGATTCGTCATCAGGTTCCGTTTGCATTTGTTTGATATTTTTTTGGAACATGTCTATTTTTGATTTTGCTTTTGTACCGAAAACGACATCTTTAGTCACACCTTCTGAATGCTCTTCGCTGTAAGTTCTTATTTCGATTTTTGGTTTAATTTTCTGTGGTTCTCTGTCACGAGATTTCTCTTTTTTAGATTGATTGAAATTAAATTTCTTAGATAGACCATACATTAAGCCCGGCTTAGAATTTTTACTCGCACCGACATCGACATCTTTAACAATGATTTTCTCTGGCTCTTTTTTTAACGGAATCGATTTAATTGGAGGTTTTGGTATAGGACGTTGTTTTTTAACGACATTAGGAGATTGTGATCGATCACTTGATGAATCTTTTACAATAATTTTCGGTGTATGCTTTATTTCTTTTTTTGGCTGCTTTTTCTGTCTGATGATGAACTGCAAAGGGTTTCTCGATTTTGATGTTGCCTTAGGATTGCTAACTTTCTCGTCACTATCATCTCCATAATCCTTGACTTCGACAGCAATGATACTTTCCTCGTCGCTAGATTCAGTGAATGATATACCATCATAATCTCCTGTATCCAAATGTTCTCTCACAACTTTGTCAATATTAAACTTAGCCATCATATTTGTTTGGGCGATCAGATCTTTACCTGAATTAGTTCTATTGGTTATGATATCACCATCTTCGACGTAGTCTAAATAGTTATCGGAGCCTCCTAATTTTGGAATTCTATCTGAATAATTGGACATAGAAGTTGCAACACGGCATGCACTAAATTCATTAAATTTAACATCATGCCCATAAAAGCCAAAGTCATCATCACTACTTGCAAAACGTTTTAGTGGATTGTCGTTGGCCGATACGCTTAAAGTTGGATAATCACCTTTGGCTTCATGACTGGACTGGGAGTGACCTCCACCACGTTTAGCCTTGGGGGATCCTCTAGGGGGCACGGGTGGTGGTACCCTCTGCTTTTGTGATCCCTTTAACACAGCTGGGAAAGCAACGTCTGGCTCTAAGGTTGTCTTTGTCGATATCTGTGTAACCTTCGCTGCGGTGGAAATCGGTGACGTCACTGACGTAGGCGTTATATGCGCTGTGACGTCAGATAAGGAAACTGAAGGGATAAAAACACTCGTAATATTTGTATAGGTTTTATTTTAATATGAATAAAATTGTATATAAACATATTTGGCACAAATCGAGGAAAAATATTAACAAAGTAGATATAAGTATAACAAATAAAAAATATTTTGTGTTCAAAATGGAAGCGTAGTTAGTTACGATAGTTGATTCAAATAAATTATATGTCCAAAATAGAATGTTTATATTTATATTTTTTAGATAGAGCTTGACCGCCAAAGGAACGTATTTATTATTGGTGAATTATTGATATTAGTGATTAAATATAGATGAAAATAAAATAATAGCATGCAGATTTGTAGGAGATAGTGAAATGAAGACGATACCCAATAGTAAAAGATCCGATAGGTCAATAGCAGCATGAAAAAGAGAATTAATGCCATTAAGGTTAAAGTTACTAATAATAGAAAGTATTTCTTATAGCTTTTAGCAACATTTTTTAATGTCCAAATATTACTAAATATAAATACAAATATTTTTAAACGTCAAGATAGATTTTTACAGCGAAAAAATTTTCTAAACGCGATATAAATCGAAGCAAAGCCTTCATATATCTTCAATATATTGAGCGCATATGTACCGTACATATAAGAAATATATAGCTATTTATATTTAAACCTAATATCAGTCTCACCTGCTTTGACTCCACCACTAGAGCTTGCTGCACCTAATCCATAGAAAGCGTGCAAACATTCAAATCCATACAAATTATATTTCATCATACATAAACTAGTATTAAGTACCCAAGTTACGAAAACTCAGAATAAGTTATAAAACTATCAAAAAATATAACTTAATCTGAACCAATTGATCCGCAGACTGGGCCTAACTGGAAACACCCATCAAATCATAATTTATCTAACAAAACACTATCTTCCACACAGAGAAGTCACTAAATAAACCCCTTAGTGTGTTTGATATGATAAATTCATAACAAACGCCTATTTTTGTATACTTAAACCCACTCCAGGGGACTAACCTCATAAATATCTCTACTAAATAACGTGCGCACGGCGGGAATTCGTTGGATGCGAAAGGCAGATGACCGTATTTTGTGGAAGACATTGGGGAAAGCCTATGTCCAGCAGTGGGCAGATAAAGGCAGATGATGAAACAAAAATAAAACAAAATCAAGTATAAATCTCATTTATTTCAACATTAATAAATATCCATTAAGATCCATTTGAGGCGTGCTAATGCGATATATACAATCCTATGTACATAGGGAGATAAGCACGCCAGTACGACCAACATATAGCAAACGATTCACAAATATATTTGGTATGCATTATATACAAATTCATCTTAATAATAAGTAAGAATAAGATAGTATTAACTGGTTTTTGATATCGTATTCATAAGTCTAATAATTTGGGTAACTAGTAAAAATTGTATGAATACAATTTGATTAAAGGTCCATACATTTTATAATCTGTATCAATGCAATACAAATCTATAAAAATACAGGGTCGGCGTTAGGGTAGGGCGGACGCCCAGGGCGATGGACAGAATGGGGCGATATTTGTCTACAAATTATACAATAGCACATAAGCCTATTAATCCCTCCATAAGTTGGTAAATTGGGGGGGGGGGCAAAAATACTCGCCCAGGGCACTAAGACTATATGAATAAGATTCACATTAAGGGAAGGGCGATTAATATGTAAAAAAACCTTACTAAAAACGGTAAAAGGCCAGCGTAGTCGTTTGAAATAAGACTTTTTCTCGCCTGTTCATTCATCCATATAGTTCAAACACAATTATCATACATCCATACATTCAATCTTTCAAAATCAGTTTTTTAATTGACATTACAAGATTAGAAGGTTTTAGACCTTTCACTATCTCAAAGATAGACAATAAAAAAAACAATGGAACAACAAAAAAACAAAAAAAAAATTATGGTCAACATGTCTTCAAAATTCAGGCATTGTATCTATTAAATTACATTGATACAGAATTATTCCAATGCAACCACCTTGTTACTATTAAATAATTTTACAAAAAATTAAGTAATGGACGCCCTTTGCGATCACAGAAATTACAATTATATTCTCTAGCGATAGGGCCTGTCCCACCAAATTGTAAATTGTCTGATAACAATCCAATGTGTAAAATATGTGATGAAAATATCGGATTTTGTTCCCTTATGACAGTGACGTCATTTTTAAGCTATCTGAGCCTCTATCAGCCAGTGGTGGGACAGGCCTATAGAATTATAAATTACTGTATTAGTATAATCCATAATTACATTCATAAGTTTTTATTAGAAAAAAATTGTGACAGATATTTTCTGTGTTTGGACCAACACAAAATATTTAAAAAAAATTACCTTTTTCTCAGGAAAAATATTCTTTCACTCGAGGGCTAAATGTATACTATTAAAGTATTTAAAATATATTTTAACTATTATTTGTTTATACATTTTACTGGGATAAAAAAAAAACTTTGACACAATTGTGAGTCCTGTTAAAAATAATAACAAATAAATAATAAAAAAAAGTAATTTCTATTATCAATATATCAAATAAACAAATTTAACATGTTTTTAAATAAAAATAACTTAATAAAATCTGTTTCTAACCTTATTTGGATACAAAATACAACATTGAATGAAGGTACTCATAAAAAAAAAAACAAAAAGGAGAAAATCTAGACAAATATTGTCAGGATCTTATTGAAACCTCAGAAAAGAACACGCAATATCAGGAACGACTGATTCCACATTTAAATTTTTTACTAGAAGCCATTTAAAATAAAACTTTATTGTTTCCAAACATTATTATGTTTTTTTTCTAATTTCTCGTTAATAACAAAAGCTGATTTAGAACGTGGGTACATCTTTGACTAAACAATCGCACAACTGTTGTGCGATTGTCGATTGTTTCGCAGCCTTCAACTGTTTAGTTGCACAACTAAACATCGAGTAGTGTGCATATAAGCTCATAGGAATCAAAGCGCGACTAAACAGTTGTGCGATAGTTTAGTCAAAGGTGCGCGCGCTTAGTAACAATATAAAAACCATTCAGTCAACTGTATGTACTAAACATTTGCGATTTGGCGATAACCTCTGCAATTTTCATTCCACCTAATATAAATTTAAACCATAACGGTTTTTTTACATCTTCAATCCGCTGGTGGTACAATAATAATAGTACTACCGCTATCATTGCCCGAATAAATTTCCGCTTTATCTAAACTCCTTACATACACAACCTCTTTGATATACCTTTCGGATTCCGAGTCTCTTATATGCTCGTCTCCGTTTAATTGTACGACAGACACATGTTCGTTAGTTTGACTACTCACGTCACTATTTTTAATCGTGATTGGGGAATCCGGTCTTATGTAAACGGTCTGCGTTGATCTTACTTTACGGAACCTCATATCTTTCGGTAAAGTCGACGCTTCTCTCGCTTCTGTTCTTATTGGTGTTACGCTTCTTGTTCTATAGCTGGAGTTTAGACTTTTAGGTAGCGTACTGGGTTCCCTTAGAGGAGTTTCTGCTATCGAAGAACTGTCAGTTTTAACCAATCCAATATCCATGAAGAATTTCTTAAATTTCTCGACAAAGGTCGGTGATTTGGCTCTGTTTAGGCTACTTGATAGCCTCTCATTAGAGTGTTCTTTCGAGCTGACCTCATCAATCTTCTCTGGTATATTGGACATGCTCTTGTGTTTCTCTAGAATGTTCGACCGTCTCTTCGCTTGCTTCTCTTCATCATCATCATCGATGAAAGGTATATCTTGAAGATTGTTTTCGTTTCTAGTATCGACGGCTGCGTCTTTTAGTATTTTGATAACCGGCGGAAAGTTTGTGTGTGGCTCCGCTATATATATTTGCGGTACACTCGTGCTGGTATTGTCAGTTTGTATGCCGCTGTCAGCTAGGCTGCCGTTTATATGTGTGCTGCCGGCTCCCGTGCACAACACCTTAGTTAACTGATCGGATAGTGATTCCATTCTATCTTGAATGGAGGATCGGTAGACGTTGTCCGCGAACGAGGGTCCAGCCTCTCTGGACGTCAGATTGGAAGTGTCAAAGTCGGTGCGTCTTTGGAAAGTTCCGATACGGTCTCGGTCTATGATTTTCAGTCTATCAGAGAGTACGGAGGGGTACTCTGTAGGTATCTGAGGGATGCGTGGCTTCTGATTCCACGTCGATATAGTCGTATCGGTAAAGTCACTCATGCTAGATCTTAAGGAAGATCTCGGCGACAATCGGGACGTTTGCCTTAGAAGTATTTCAGGGTTATAGTCCTTAATCGTTCTGCCGACGAGTTTTCGCCCTGAATAACAGACGGCCAAGTTAAAGGTAACACAAGGCTCTGGTTTTGCTTTGGTGATACATTTCAGTTTATTTCGCTTCACCCGACAGGCTGCCGAACCTGGCCGTTTCCACATTACCGGTTTTCACACTGACCAACACCGTTAGCACATATAAATTTAACGTCACAAAATTATTGCGTAGCGTTGCAAAACACTAATCACGCGGATAGCCAAAAGGGTAATCCATCATTAAAAAAAAATGAAAAAACCTTTTGTAGTCGGAAAAAATAAAAAAATCACATCAAAAAGGTCACATACACCGGATAGGATGTGGGGGTGGGAACAAAAATAAACTGAAATGTATAAAATAGGTAGCAAAATCATTCACTTAATGTTAGGAATAGGTAACCTAGCTACCAGTATTGTTAAACTTAGTTAAACAAAAGTTAATCTATACTATTAGTTGTACTAAACTTACATACTAAAATTATCTACTTAATAAAAAAATTACCTGCTGTATCAATTTCTTCCAAGGGCTTAATCGGCTTGGCGATGCTTTTTCTCTTCGAAGGAGAGTGTTTCAGGGCTAGAAGTATTTTTTTTAATTATTAGAATGACACCACAGTCTCATTAAAAGTATCGTGATATAATTTTAAGTAACCAAGTATTTACTTAGTTTACTTACTTAGTAACTTATTTTAAATAAACATCACGATACTTCTAATTAAAGATAAAACTATTGAAATAGACTTTTTAAAAACTATTAAAAAGGTAAGCACTGCAAAAAATTTATTACTAGGCATTGCAAATTATAATTTTGATAATTAATTTGAAAGCTATTTGAAATAAAAAGTGTGATAAAAAAAATAGAGACATGCCCAAGAGATTAGTGTCGTATCAAAATTTTTTATTTGGATTTTGTACTTTATTAACTTGAGAAAAGAGTCGCTTTTCTTTAATCTTTTTTACAGAAATTTCAGAGAAAGAAATTATTTAAAAAAAAATCGAAAAATCGAAAGTAGTGCTTACAGAACAATTCATAGCAAGTATGAAAACTACAATCCAGGCCACTAACTACCGGGGAAATGGGAAAAACACAAAATCTATAGATGGAGCCACTGTGTGGTACAACGCTGAAACACCGACAAATGTAGAAAAGAAAACGTTTAAATGCATATCAAATATCAGTAGTACAAAAAAATTGTGAAAAAATGGATTTTTTTTTAGTTTTTTTTGCACTAAACGTTTTCCAATAGACAATGACAGTATGAAAGGACAAAGAAGGTTCCAGGCAATGGCGGACGATCACATTGTCATGCTTGTAACGGACAATCCATCAATCCTTAGGGACTTACTCAGACCTCCAGTGACGCGCGCGAGAATCCGATTACGGACAATTGTTTGAAAGAAAAAATGAAAAAAAAACACAGATATTATTTTCATATGGCAACAATCACAAAATCAAGGGAGGATCGGGGGGCGTGCATGACTTTAAAAACAAGTTCATTAAAAAAAACAATGTCATGCCAGTGACAATTTTTTTTAAATAAAAAAAAACAAAACTGCATTAAATAATTGATAACTTACATGCCTAAGACATAAATGCATTAAAAATATTGCTTTATTGAAATTAAACAAAAAAAAAACTTTAGACGACAACAATATGACATTCACGAACATAAAAAACGCCTACAAAAACAAAGGTTAGGGTGTTGGTAGCTGGTAAAATAGAAATTAAGATATATTATATGTTTACGACATAAAACTGATTGTAAAAATTCTTAGATATAAAAGAAAGTCATTCAATCAAATACAAATAAACGATACTAGCTTTATCTACAAGACAATTTTGCCATATAATAGTCAATTTACTGCTAACTAAATAATTTAATTTATCCATAAAATGAGCTAGATTTCAAGCACTAATATCAAATATTTTTCATATAAAAGACTGTTAGTATTTAAACAAAACATACATAGATTTCGAAGCATAGACAAACGGAATATACCTGTTTAGAAAATCAACTGACAATTTAAACCTACAGCTAAAACTACCTAGAAATACTTTCAACTTCTATACTACTAGTAGTATACATAAAATGTACTATAATTAGTAATTGTTAATACACCAACACCCGCCCCCATACTACAAATTGTCACAATTTTACTTCAACGGGTTGTAGTAAATTTCTCAAAAAAGGTTACGTACGTACTAGTTAAGGCAAACGTACAAAATATTTCATCTTTATTCAACTAACTTTAGCCATCGACATCGCGCGGAATTAAAAAACAAAAAAAAAACTACAAATATTAGAGCTTTCTAATGATAAAATAATTTTTGAAAACGGTATAGTACGTTTTGAGTTTAATTGTTAAATAAAAAAAAAATCTATCTATACTAACATTACAAATAGGAAAGATCTATATTTTTGTATGTATTTTAAATATTCTTCCACCATTAGAAAGGTGCATCTGAGTTACATAGGCTATATTTTTTATTATTTTATTTTACGCGGATAGTCGCGAGCAACAGCTTTATAACATTAGTATAGATATTTAAAGTGACAATCATTTTTTACTCTGACTGTACTCTCAACTTTACCCCGATCAAGTAAAACTGTGACAAGGTAAAGACGCACACAAAAGACATATAAAACGGCACGTCGCGGCCCTACAGTACCTATGTAGCTCGTGACCAGGGTGCGGAACTTGCGGTGGTTGCCTTTGATCTCGGGCAGGTCCACTGGCCAACAATTGAGCTCGTGTTATTTGCGTTTAGTTATTATTAAAGCATTACAGAAATTGGACGAGCAGTATTAATAATTAGGATAACAGTAATAATATTAGGATTCTTATAACAATTGTGTAAATTTTGCTATTCAAATATCACATTTTTTATATTTGTATCAAAAATGAGATTTACAATTTGGTAAGGTAAGTAATTTTAGTGACAATAAACATGTATAACCTAAATACCTATGGAGGAACTGAGTACTGATTGTAGATAATATTAAAAAACTTATTTATCTATAGTTTCATTTTAGTAATTTTTAAGATGGACACATGGTATGGATAAAAGCGGAGACG
The DNA here is from genome assembly GCA_003118335.3 of Papilio memnon. Lineage (NCBI taxonomy): Eukaryota > Metazoa > Arthropoda > Insecta > Lepidoptera > Papilionidae > Papilio > Papilio memnon. The sequence goes on from LD688989.1 coordinate 1,821,242, forward strand.
AATTTTACCAATAAAATATAATGATTATTGAAGAAATTAAACTTAGATTATTTTAAAACTCCACTTTAAATCACGAAATTTTAATATAATATATTCAGTGCCACCGACACAACCAACAGATTTATTCTAAATGTTAGAAAATTCGCTAAAATATTATATTTTGTTTGATTACGTTAAACCAAAACATAATTTTATTCCTAAACATAAAATCATAGATAAAGCAGAGTTTTAAAACATTTTTTCACTTACAAACCTTCCGATAGCATTTAGATAAGTCTTGATTATTTAATATTAGGATTATAACATAGAGTTAGTTACACATAGCACATCAAGGGAAGTCACTGCCGTACTCAGAGTTAATAATCCTTTAGTGTGATATTTAACAACTCTGTGTACCGCAGTTAAAGATGAAATGTGAATCTATTTCGCCTACACATTTGTAAAAGCCGATCTAAGTCGCAGCGAAATGACATTCTCTACTAAATGAAAACTTGCTAAGAAGAGGAAAAGAAAAGATTACAACTGTTTAAATAATTCCCTATTTAAAATAATTTACGCTTCAGTTTTTTATTATCTAGATCCTGTAAAAATTGAATTAAAAAATTACAAAGTTAGAAAAAAAAATGTACTCACACGAAGGTATTTTCTTAAAGACAGTTTTGCCCATAAAGTCTAGAAACCTCTGCGCATAGAAGCTCGGTCGGTGCACTGAAACTGTGTCCTGGAAACATCGGTTTTACTATTAACCCTTAATTCGATAGTGTCCAGTGTGAAGAACAAATAATTTAAAAAAATCTATTGCAGTAGTTTATTTTGCATGCAAAATTGACTTTACAAAAAAAACAGTTTTTTTTTCAACAAAAACTCCGTCGAATTAAGGGTTAAATAAAAATCAGTTTAGCAGTTGAATGTTTACAGCAATAAGTATTGTAATATTAACAACTAGCTATTATATTTCTCGCGTCTTCATCCGTGGGGAAATAAAGTTGTAATAAATACAGCCTACTTGGTGATAACGTAGCTATTCATTGGTGAAAGAATTTTTGAAATCGGCCCAGTTTTCGAGTTATTTCAATACAAACCAATCTTTACTTAGGGTAGGCTCCGAGCCCCTCAGTGGGAACATATAGTTTCAGAGCTGGTAATGATAAAGTGTAGAACAACATCATGCATGTTAGTGGTATATTACAACTAAGCCAGTAAGCCAGTGGAACAAATTCGGTCATGTATTACGCATGTTGGTGATGTATGCCTACTAAGCCAGTATTCCAGTGGTACTTACTCCGTCATGTATCATGCTCTTCCAGGTGTGCTCCAGCTTCTTGCGCAGACGGTACGACTGCAGGATGTCGATGATACCGAGGAAGAGCAGCAGCCGCTCGCCGCGAGCGTTCCGCGCTGGAATGCCGCCCGGCCTGCAACAACGTTAATAAGTATACCTTATCTTACTCTGTCAAAGTCTCAATTGAAAATGTCAAAATTCAAATGCACAAATGACAACGAAGGCTTTTGACATTAGATAACAATTAACGTTACCATGGCAACCTTGCTTCCTTGATGTTCCCTTTCCCCCATGAAGGTTTTTTCAGATTTATTTACCCCCTAAGTTTAATAGCGTGAAAACATATAGCCTAAAGCGTGTCGTGGGTGTAGGGCTTTTTATTTAAGAAAGAATTATTCAATTTCAGCAATCAAAAACATGTGATTGCTGGACATCCTACGTCACGAAGTAGTGTGTATTAATGCTTTATTATATTAAAATATAGAAGTATGGATATATCTTACGGCACATCCTCCTCCTCATCGATGGGCTCGCTCTCCGCCTGGATGCTCTCCATCGCCGTGGAGTGCGCCACCAGCCGCTGCCGGTTGATAGACCTGCACATCGCCATACCTTAACTTACGCTCCATACAAACACATACTAAGGTAAAAATCACCAGTCGTGGACAATACAAGAGACTTTTTTTAATTTTTACTTTTTAATTTATTCATGTTTCAATATTCTTTGGGTCTTAGAGGTAAATGAAAAAGTAAATAAAAGTCCATGACTGGTCCGCCTGCAACATAGGCATTATTTTACCCAAGTAACAGTATCTTATACGCAATTGTACTTTGTTAGAACCCTTAATTGTAACCTAACCGAGAATATAAAAAGCCCGAATTCGCTTGAATTACCTTCTTTATATATCACCTAATGTACAATCAAGGAAACCAGCGGTGGTCTAGCTTAAAAGTTAGTCGTTTTGTACACATTGACTGCGACACGAAACAATCGTACTAATATTATAAATGAAAAAGTTTAGATGGATGGATGTTTGTTAGAGTTTGTAGCTTAAACGACTGAACGGATTTCGATGAAATTTGGTATAGATGTAGATGTAGATAGATGTAGAGGATAGTCTGGAAGAACACATAGGCTACTCATTTTGTTTTTTTAATTCCACGCGGACGGCGTCGCGGGCGAAGGCTAGTAACCAATAGACGTAGTTGTAAATGAGTTTTTATTACTTCGTAATTTCTGCACTTAATTGGATATTTGTTAGAAGTGTCTCGTTTGAACGGATCAAGGATTTTTTTCGAAGTGTAACATTGCAAATTTCCCCGACTGTACGCAAAGAAATTAGTTCTATATTTGAAAATAGTGCGGGTTTTTATATTTCTGGTCAGGTTACATCGGCATTTCTATTTTTAAAAACTCAGATAACAATGTTGTGATGTTTTAGCAATGGAAACTGACTATTAAAATATCCACATAAATACAAGCCAGATGAGATTTTTATCTTTTACCACACCACAATGGGATATAGCAAATATCCTAAATAATGAGATTATATTTTAAAAGGAAAGAACAATTTCATTAGAAGATGTTTTCTAAGTTACAAGAAAGCAGATTCCATCGTAAATTTATAGTAGAAATTTTAGTTGAAATGAAATAAAATTGTTAATAGCTACATTAGACCCTTATTCATGCCTTTAGTTAATAGACATGCCTCTTAACTCATGCACATAATCTATATTAGAACGAACAAGAACGAAATGTAAGACAGAGACAGATGTAAGTGTAACTAGACGTTAAAATGGATTAATTTCGAGTCAGTGATTAGTAGCACATTCAATATGTACAGTCAAAGAATTAAATCCCCATCCCACTTAGGTAAAAATCCACAGTAAACTGAGACCGTAAATGCTATACTTC
>LD688989.1:1849037-1869661 GCA_003118335.3 Papilio memnon
GGTCGTGGTATTGCACCGGGCGAGCCGACCCATTCGTGCTAAGATGTTAAAGCGGGCTCTACCACTGTGTGTGTTAATCGATAGATGTGTAATATTTGTCGTCCGCTAAGCATCAAGTCAACATAAAGTTGCAAAGAAACAACATCTTTTTTATTGCCTTTAGGGTTTAGTTCTAATTTTAAAATGTTAAAGATTACGCCACATCTACTGTGTTACAGAGGACCGCTTATAAAGTATCAAGTTTTTATTTTGTTTCAGATTTACTACGAAAAAGTGACGAATTTCCCATGAATTTGGTGTGAAAATGACTCAGATGTTGCTCTAGACCAGTATAATCTTTCAAAGTATGCGATCAGATTAGATAAATCAACATTTCTGGTATTTGTCACCTAAATATTGCTTACAATTTAGAGTACGACATATCAATGCCATATTTGGAATAGTACAAAATCCAGCATAAACAAAGAGTTTTATAACCGTAAAGTGCCGTTACACTATTGCTGTCTCCGTTATATTCGAAGACAATGAGAGAGATGACATGCATTTATTCAATTACTCCTATTGTCAAAACAGCAAGAGTGGGCGCACATCTTTGACGAAACTATCGCATAACTGTTGTGCGATTGTCGATTGTTTCGCAGACATTTCAACAGTTTAGTTGCACAGCTAAAAATCAAGTAGTGTGTGCACCATATAAGCTAATAGGTATCCAAGCGCGACTAAACAGTTGTGCGATAGTTTAGTCAAAGGTGTGCGCGCGCTTTTATTGTTTTGACAATCATCAAGACTATGACTAAGCTTATTTCATGAATTTAAATAAATTTTATTACGAACGACATCAGTTCCAAAACTCAACCGGAACAAATATTTGTTCCGCAGTCGTTAGGATTTTGTTTACTTTGTGTTCGTGAAGTCTGTTCTATTGTTATTTACCATACAATTAAAACGTATACATATACAGAAGCTTCTGAATTATATTAAAAAATGACATATCTATACAAGTCTATACATTTATACTATTCTATCTATACTTCTATACTAATATAATAAAGCGTAAACACACACTACTTCGTGGCATACGATGTCAAAAATCACAGCATATTTTTTTAATAATACTTTCTTTAAAAAAAGCCCTACACTTACGACACGCTTTAGGCTATATATTTTCACGCTATTAAACTTAGGGGTAAATTCGAAAAAACCTTCATGTGTAAAAGGAACCCTAAACTACAGGCTGCCAACATTAAACAAGGTTATTATGGTAACGGTAATTGACATTTGCAATTGAGAATTTGTCAAATGTAAACAATAAAATAAAGTTTTTATAATTACGCCGCATGGGAACAGCTAGTTACATATATTACGGCACTAACTTTACTATTGTGGTACTTAAAGTATACACTTGGTATCATAGGACAAAAGAAACAATTCTCGGCCTTAAAAATCAACACAACGATATCTTTCCAACGCATTTAAACAAATGAAACAATAAACATGTACTTTGAATCATTATTTGTATCTTTTAGGGCAAATTATCAGTTATTAAACTTCGATACTTGTAAAATGTCACGTAACCGTAACCCACGTATACGTGTTCTATCACAGGGCAATACCCTACCATACACAATGGCTGTCCTCTCCGTGAATTCGGCAGGTCAACGAACCCTCTCCCCTATTTGGCGAGGGGCGCAACGTCCCGCTATACATGTTTCTACTCTGATCATTTTACTCTAAAATTATTTGTAAAAAACTTTACAGAATAAGAAATAACGAAATAGAGATTTCTAATATGAATTATAACGGCTAAATGTTAATTCGTTTTTATGTTTAAGATTAATGAAGATGATTATGTAAGCGTGACTATACATTTTTATATTAAGAATGCTTACGTTGCTGGAAAATTTGGCGCTGAGAAGTCTAGACATATAAGCAGTCTAGACTTGTTAAAAAGCTTTATCGACTACTACAGCCATCGGTAACTTTGAATAGGCTTTGCGTCTGATAATAACTAAATCAGATTAGACGAATTTGAAGATTCCTTATTATTCATTGAACAATATTCTAGTTTTTCATTACACTTATCGAATGAAAAATGCCTTATCGCATTATAGTTGAATGAAATAAACATTACGATGGAAGCAAATATTTCGCTGGCTGGTAAAGCTTTAACAAATAATGCAGTACTGGGGACTATTTGCTAACAGATTGTTTCCTTACTTAGTAAAAGATGTTTGCTTAGTACAAGATATTTTAAATGCATATTATATCATACTAGTCATAAACTTAAACTCCCACATACGGAAAACAACGAACGAAAGAGAAGGCAATACTCATTTACTATATATCTATACTAATATTATAAAGAGGAAATATTTGCATTTTTGGATCTTTGTATGTATAGAAATAACTCAAAAAAACTACTGGACCGATTTCAAAATTCTTACACCATTAAAAACTTTGTTATCACTGAGTAACATAGGTTATATTTTTACTATTTTTGTAATTTCACGCGGGCGAAGTCGCGAGCAACAGCTAGTAATACATAAAGCCATTGCCATGACAATGAAAGTTTCAACCAGGACTATAATCTCAGTAGTCAGTTCAAGAAGTGAATTTTCCGGTACCATTTTTAATTAAAAAAAAATCAGTGTTGGTGAAGCGTTCATATATAATATTCCACGAAATTCTCCGATGCCTTGACGGCTGAAATATTCCCACTATGATACAAACCACTCTTTCCTCTAACCTTCACCTCGCTTCACGGATCGCGTTCAATCTTATGTCAGTTACTATACGAAAAGTGACGTCACCATTCAGACAAGATACAATCGTTTTGTGGCTTGATTTGCGAATTGTATTTCAACTATAATTCACCAAATTAATAAGATGTTGGTCAAACAACTTGATCAAACGGATTAAAAAATGTTCATACAGTTTTCTTGTAGATCAGTATTAACACGTCTTAATTAAATAATCTACAGAGTAAATAAGTTAATGCAGCGAATAGCAATAACTATTACGTGAATCGTTTCCATCAATGTTAGCTCATATGAAAAACAATAGCCTACCTGAATGACGTCACACAAATTAACGGATGTTTCATTTCCCAACACGACAATGACTTTTAATTAACCGTTAAAATTAGCCTTCAGTTTATTTATCCTACGGATAAAGTGTATTCTTGTTAAAAACATTGATTATTGTTAATCATCATATAATGGTACACGATGAAAAATCCAAGATGGCCGTCATTACGAAATGGCGGCCATCTTGGATATTGACATAATTTCGTACAACCCCTCCAACACAGATATCAAATGAAATCTTACTCTCACTAATATTATAAATGCGAAAGTTTAGATGGATGCATGGATGGATGTTTGTTAGAGTTTGTAGCCTAAAGGGCTGAACGGATCTCGATGAAATTTGGCGTAGATATAAAACATAGTCTGGAAGAACATATAGGCTACTCACTTTTTTTTTAATTACACGCGGACGGAGATGCGGGCGAAATCTATTGTTTAATAATATTGACGAACAATATTCGATTTTTATTTCTCCATTATTTCGATATTTATAAAAATATCCGCTTATAACGTACCTTAAATATATTAATATTTCTTAGATCATAGTACAAATATAATTTCAAATAGTTCAAAATAACTAACAATACCGTGGGATAGTTCGTTTAGAATCTAGAATGGCATTGACACCAATAAAACTGAATCTTAATAGAACATAAATCAACGTTCACAATTTTAATAATCTCCTTTTATTCTGTACAGCTGAATTATCTATATACTAACTTTTGCTCGCGACTTCATACGCGCTTTTTTTTTCTAGTAACAAATATAGCCTACGTTACTTAGTGATAATGTAGCTTTCTAATGTCAAAGGAATTTTGGGAATCGATTCCGTAATTTTAGAGTTCGATTGTTACATACAGAAATACAAACCTTTGTGTTTAATAACATTAGTGCAGATAAATGATTTATTCGGTTATTTTTTGACCGACTTCCCAAAAGAAGGAGGTACTCAAGTCGTCTGTATGTTTTTTTTTTATTTTTATTTTTTATGTGTGTTACGCGATAGCTCCGGCCCTGGTGGACCGATTTTGAAAATTATTTTTTTATCCGAAAGGTAGTGCTTGCAGGTGGGTCCCATTTTTTTTTTGTTATTATATACGTTTTACTTCAAGATCTGTGTAGTTTGTAAAGATACATTCGTGACAAAAAAAAGTAATGCTATAGATAAGCCAGTTGCTGGGAATTTGTAATAAATTATACCTAATTACATCATTCGTATTTCAAAACGTTTACACAAAAAATAACATTAACTAACAAGGAAAAAGAACAGGCAAAACAAAGAGTCTTTGATTTGAAAGAACATTTAAATGCACAAAAAGAAAAATACAGACGAGTTGAGTACCTCCTTCTTTTGGGAAGTCGGTCAAAAATGAAAATTACCAATGAAATTCTTACTTGATTTTATTTAGAAGCCATTTTTTAGAGTTGTAAAAGTATAAATCACCGATCGAAAACTACACTTGTCTCTGGGACCACTAAACGTTCAAGAAACCACTAATTTAGTCCTCATTAGTAGATCGCGATTACTAAATTCACTAAACCTTAGTAATTACAAGCATTATTTACTACATAATTCTTTCACGTTAGAACACGATAACCACACACATCGACTGCATCTCAGTTTGTTGAAATATGCATTGATAAATGGATATACATAAGTAGACATGTTATAAAAACTTTGACTAGTTCTATTAAATATAATAAAATATTTTTTAAATTAACACAGTTATTCACAATGGGCTATTTTACCTATGGCAATGTCATACAAATAACCTTTACATGTTAAATACCATCAAACAAGGACGAAATTTAAACGCAGGTTTCTACTAATGAAATGCACGCACTAAAATATATTATCTCTTTCATTTTTATTTAAAAGAAGAGAGATAGCGACATTGTGTACAGTCAGCATCAAAACTTTTACGCCTGTGTCAAAAATATGTTTGGACGTATCCGTATGCTTTCGAACACATGGCTTGATGAATACGTGTTATTAAAACCAAAGGCCTATGCTTTGTCAATGTATACACATTAATGCAGCTGACTGTACAGGTGTTTCAGTACACAATGATACTGTGATTTTCCACTGCGGAAATTCACGAGTAAAAACATACTTATCTCTGTTACATTACAGAGAATAAGAGAGACAAGAGTATGCTTTTCTAATGTGTATCGTCAGTGAAAACCCACCGTAAAGTTGACCAGTTAAGCTGCTACAGCTTACGGGCGTTTATTACATAACTAAAGGAAACTTTCCCGATAACGTAATTAACATCGGATGTGTGCAGTAATTTTAAAGCCGAGTATAATTTTTAACTTAAATATTAATTTTTATAGTAGTTCAGTAATGACCGATTTTTGTGAATGTGCTTGGCATTTCCCTTTGCCATAATACAAGTGATTTAGCGTCCCTTAGGTTAGACTTTGTGTAAAGGTAGTCCTTAGTGACTACAATAGTGGATCAGTTAGTGTCACGACATGACGTGAGTTTTCAAACGGGGGTAATGGACACTAAACAGTTACAATGACACTGTGAACCTTCTCAGAGTTTCGCACTTCAATTGTACACTGTTGAATGTTCTAGAATTATTTAATTCGGAGATATCTCGCAATATATAACAAAACACAAACAAACGACTGGTTTTTTCTACCAAAAACCGTTAATTTATAATGTAAATGTATAAATTTAATTATTTATTTCCGGTATACAATGTCAACAAATACCTTCATATATAACAAAATTTAAATACACAAGCCTACAATAACCCTTAATTCGACGGGGTATTTTGTATGAAAAAAAAATTACATGTTACCAACACACTAAAATCAAAATTTCTCGTATTTTTCTCTATACTAGTTCAGTAGATTTTTTTTAATTAGTTGTCCGTTACAATGGACACTAGGAACACTACAGGAAAATTAAAATTATTGACAAAACATTTAACAACGGTGAGTTTTCTCTGACGTAACCACTATACAAAAGTTATATATTTTTTATAGAGAACAAGAAGAACGGCATAACTTTTTTCGCCAATGAAAACCGGCGGTAATCAATTTTTCAATTGGAACTTTGTATCAATCCGTGATTAAATTAATTTTTGCTTTAAACTGGGCGGAAATACCAGTCCACGAGAACATACGTGGTAGTCAAACTTCGTGGCCCTCGTTTACCCTCCGTCAATTTGCATGCCATAGCAGTCACAAAATCATACATTGTGCTATTTACTTGCATGCCAGTTAGCATTTAAACATGGCTGTTGCTGGCATGGGCAAGTAATTGGATGCAAGAGTGCCAGCTGGAATTTATTCCTGCTTTATCACTCGTGAGAGGCCGGTCATCTAGGTCAGTCTCACTGCCGCCTTTAATGCGTTGATAATAAATCGCTATTGACAAATGATAACAAAGTTTTAAGAATGAATGTGGATAGCTACAAAGGAAGAGGAAGACCGAAGAAAGTATGGATGGATTGTGTGAAAGAGGATATGCGTAAGAAGGGAGTGGATTCAGGTATGACGGCTGATAGAAATGTATGAAAGAGTAGCACATACTGTGCCGACCCTCCGTAAGGGATAAGGGCAAGTTGATGATGAATGAGTCGCTATTCAAAACCCATCTATAAAGAAATTCTATGTATAGACTTATAACCACATATTTGGGGTGTCCATTTGGTATTACAATTATTATCGTAATAGCTACACAGCTCCTCGAGGGATAAACTAACAAGATTCGTGTAGGCGGCAGTTAAAGCCTCTATTTGTATATTTATAACGCAAACTTAGATCTTTAAATCGTGCAACCGTTTGTACGTTCGCCCTTAATGATATAAAAAAATCTAGCGATAATAGTTCGACAGGAATTATTTTTGGATTCTCCTGGAAATGGCAATGATAATTAGTGCAAATCTTGTCTGGAAAATACCAGAAAACAGACCACTTTACATTATTTAGCTGTAATAAGTATAAGCTTTTTCAAATATCTTAGCAGACCGAGGTCACCGGCGCGCTACTCAATGCCCTCACCCAGCATCCCCTTACTCCCTGTTATACTGAAAGTTATGTTCTGCGCAGCAATATGTAAGATATTCCGAACCGCCAATATATTTGAAAACAACTGTACTTTACGTGTTGTGGAGCATTTTAATACCCTCAAGTATGAAGATCCGGGTTCTAGTTCGCAACACATTGTTCGCGGCATATTGACGTTGGCAACAAGCGTACCCTTCCGACACTTGCAATACTATACTAAATTTCTTATTACCATTTATGGCAGAATATGCTTCTATATTCTTTATTATAAATCAAACACATACACAATAGGGTGGGGATGAGATCAGCTGGCAACAGGCCAATCCTGACTCGGAAAGGTCATAACTAAAGGCGGTATTGTCGGAAGGAGAATGACTCACGCTTCGAGACTGAGGGTAGCCACAAGCCTTTAAAAAACGGGACATGAACTGTATGACATTTGACAATTGTTGTCTGGGGTTTAGTTTAACTTTAATTACATTCTAAACATACAAAGCCTTGCACCTAAATCAGTTGTACCTTGAACTGTTAGCAATACGGAAAGTAACACTAAATGATTACAATCATAATGTAATTATTTGTAAACTAGCTGTCGCCCGCGACTCCGTCCGCGTGGAATTAAAGTAAACAGAAGTGAGTAGCCTATGTGTTTTTCCAGACTATCCCTTACATCTATACCAAATTTCATCGAAATCCATTCAGCCGTTTAGGCTACAAACTTTAACAAACATCCATCCATCTAAACTTTTGCATTTATAATATAAGTATGGAGTATGATTGTACTTTCTTTGTTACTGATGGGGAATACTGAAGTACGAAATAGAAAAATCCAACATTTAGAGCACATTTTTTGTGTATGAAAAAGCTTACTTATTTTATATTCAACATTTGTCTCAGGAAATGTGAACATATGGTCTACATGACCATATTTACATAGTGCGCTGACCCACAACAATCACAGAGCACCGTTATCAGATGATTTTGGCTTACAGAGATAACTCTCAGTGAATGTAAGATAAAGCTTATCAACACCAAAACTAATAACATACATATATTAAGATGATCTCATTTAGTTCTATTATTATAGTATTTATTTATGTTTACAGGTTTACTTTACAATTAAAGGTCATATTAACTAGTTAATCAGTTACTGTGCTTGTGACACTAACAAAATTGCAAATGCATTACCAATGTTTAAAGAAACAGTCAGCTCAAGGGATAATAGTGTACAACAATTTTGTAAGGTAGAAATTTGACATATCTATGGAATATTGATTGTCTATGGAGAATTAATTAGTAATTACACCTCATGCTACTGCTGCCATGACATGAACATAGCTTTTAAATGACCTTAAAAAAGGACCGATGGGTCTTAAACTACCACTGTATACCATGAATCAGCTGTGGTTTCTAATTAATAAATGTGTTTTAATATTTTAATAAATTATTAAATTATGTTTTTTGTGTTTTTTTGAAATTATACATTTTTTAGCTGTTAACAACACTTTTGGTAGATAAGTGAGAATATTAAAAAAACTAGAAATGTAAATCAGTAAGATAAAGCAACAGCAATTAACAAGTATTTAATGACTACACAAGGAAATATGCATTATGTAACATGTATCTACACAATATATAGAATAGGTAAGTAAAATAAAAGCCAGTGATAATGAGGTGTAACCTTGGCAAATAAAATGCCTAGTTCTGTTTCATTTATAGGATATGAGTTTAAAATCCAAATTTGTGACAGGAGGTCCAAGTTTACATTATAAGTTTCAATCTTTGAGATAGAAATTATAAGACAGATATTGTCAACATTTTACAGGTTTAATTTTTTTTTTTTTATACATTTAGAACGTACAAAAAGGGCATTCATACACTTGAATAATAGTCATAAATGTACTAAGTTATATCCAGCTTGGCAAATGAAATTTGTAGTACATTTTGTAAGGCACAATACAAAATTGAATAGAGAAAATAAAACCACATGAATTACAAAATAAAACAAGACATGTGGTGAAATTACGTTACAAGGACAAAATATTGTCTGCTATATTGTTTTATGTATAGCTATAATAAAAACTAATGTCAAGTACATTTACATATTTCAAGGGCTTTATTTCATTAATGTAATATTTGTTCAAAAGAGAATATAGTCATACATATTTTATTTTATAATCTGTGACTTTCCGCCTATGTATCTTGTTGTAAACGTTTTAATGATAATGAGACTTGCATATTAATTGTTAGGCGTATTCACAACTTTCTCTCTGCTATATACTGCTCGAAACATGAATGAAAATATGCGTAAAACATCCAACTAGTTTACTTACATCGTAAAGTACATTTTTCTCAGCAATTGAAGTCCTATCGCGATCTGAAATAAGAGAAAATAAACTTAATACGGATAAAGAAAATGGGTCGCGGAACCACCGTTTTGGGTATAATATGAAAAAGCATATTAGCAGCATTTTTTGCTAAGAGAAAAGTAGTGATATTACCATCATCTTCTGCGTCTGCCTGTCCAGCATCCGTCTTTTTGGTCACTGAACTATCCATTACTTCTATGTGATCGCTGTCTCCCGAAGCCATTTTTGTTTCCCCGTTACACCCCCTATTTTGGCTGCAATATTAACAATTTTTGCACAAAATGAATAAGCATGGCTCACATCACATTTGCATCGCTAACACAATGATTCACTGTAATTTAATTAGAAGAAATCAATTAGTTTACGCGAAAATGCTCGCCCAAAGCATCCGTCTGACACGACCGTTCAAAGTAACTGTGTTGCTAGTTGCTATTTAAATCAAATTGCTATATTTAATAATTCATGTGAAAAAAACGTCTGGTCTGCGACGATTTTTTATATTTTGCAATTGGATTTTATACTTCGTAAAATAGATCCAACGTTAATGTCTTAATTATGTAAGCTTTATAAACAAAAAAAATTAATGAAATATAATCTAATGTAAATTGTAAAGAGGTTTCGTCGCACCTTATCTCAATTTTGTTGACTTAGGACTTAGATTTTTGAAAATGCGTATTCACACGTTATATGCACATTGAAAATTATTCGTTATGGGTGACAATTCTTTTCAAAGTACTTTAAAATAAAAAATATAAAAATTCATGCATAAACTCATAGCTTAACCATTAAATGGAAATAGCAACACACTCAAAACGCCATGTTTATTTCTTTTCTTTCCGTCATTTCGTTGCCGCGGTAAGAAATCTTTTAAGGTTACTTGTTATCTTTGCGTCCACTTCTATTATGAATACGGCAAAATAATTAATTTAAGTGATAAACCTTGATATCTTTCTAGTGTTTAATAATAACAACGTATGTTTAACACTGTGTTTTAGTACATCCGAAGTAACAGACAGTGGTCGTCTGGAATACAGAGTGTAGCGGCATCACATGAAAATGGGTAAAAAAGTCAGAGAATATAAATCTGGAGATTTTATATTTGCTAAAGTAAAAGGATATCCAGCATGGCCAGCTCGTGTAAGTATAAAATTTAAACTGAATGATTATAACTTGTTTATACCCGACATTATTGTAATTCACACAAGCCTTTGCGCGGGAAGACATCATGCCCGACGCTTTCACAAGACTTGGATGATTGATGCCCTTTATCATATTGTTACTATTAAAATTAGTTACTATTAAAGCATAATAATGCATGTCAATATTTGTTTTCTTATTAAATGAGTTAATAATACTGATAAAAAGATCCAAATGTTATGTAAATCGTTTAACCTATTTTCTTATCTCGTTACATATTTATATACGATGCCAAAAGTATCAGAATTTGATCCAATAAGAAAGTTTCTTCTCAGTTCTTTTTGGCTCTATCTATACTATCTATAATAATATAATAAAGCGTAAACACACACTTCTTTGTTGTCTACGATGTCGGCAATTACAGCATGTTTTTGAATAATTCTTTTTGAATAAAAAGCCGTACACTTACGTCACGCTTTAGGCTATATATTTTCACGCCATTAAACTTAGGGAGTAAATATTTTGGATAAAAACCCTAATGTGGGAAAGAGACCATAAGTTGCTGCCAACATCAAGGAAACAAGATTGCCCTGGTTTGTCATCATGACATGACATTTTGACATTCTCAATTGGTAATTTGACAAATGTAAACAATAAAATTAGATATTTTCATGCGGATGAAGCCGCATGGGAACAGCTAGTTATAAAATAATTTGATCAAACATATTAGATTCTTATAATGATAATCAGTCGTAGTATTTACATTTCAGGTGCAAAGATTAAATGGCAAGAAGTATTTTGTATATTTCTATGGAACTGGAGAAACGTAAGTTTGTATAAATTCTTCAAATATTCCGCTTGGTTTACTTTTGCTAATTATCTTAAAGTTAGTTTGAAGTTGAATTTGATTTAGTTTTAATTGGAACTGAATTTCTTTTAATATTTATGCGATCTACAAGAGAAAATATTTATGTATATTCTAAAATATCTATAACTACAAATATAGTAACCGAAATACATTGTCCAAGATGTTCTAAATGATTGTAAATTTTATCATTTTTAGTGCAAATCTACCACCAAATATGATATTCGACTATGCGGAGAATAAAGATAAATTTCTAACTAAAACTGTGAAAAGGAAAGACTTCAATCTTGGTGTCAAACAGATTGAGCATGATTTTGCTAATAATGTACCCGTTGAAGAGGTTGTTGGGATAGCACAGGTAATGTTATTTATTATCATAGTTAAATTTCATAGAATTTTATCTTCAGTAGTAAGGGAAGATCTGACAGTGTGTAAAATCCTAGGAAAACAATCAAAAAATGAAATGTACACAATCTCACAATTATATAACAATTATTTATGAGACTTCTAAACATAGCCAGAGAATCTTAATTTTCACTGATAATAAAAATAAATTATGCACTTTGAAATTAACTGACAAAGTGTCTAGTTAAAACTGCATTTTTAGGCAATATTTAACTGTCAGTTTATTCAATTAAAATTGCCGGAACTGAGCATCTAGCAGGTTTAATGTATTAACAATAGTTTTTTATCTATACTAATATAATAAAGCATAACACACACTACTATGTGGGGTAATATGTCAGCAATTACAGCATATTTTTGAATAAAAAACCCTACACTTACATCACACTTTAGGCTATATATTTTCATGCTATTAAACTTAGGGGGTAAATAAATTGGATAAAAATCCTAATGTGGGAAAAGGACCATACGCTACAAGCTGCCAACATCGAGGAAGCAAGATTGCCATGGTTTGTAACCATGTCATGTCATTTTGACATTTGCAATTGATAATTTGACAAATGTAAACAAAAAAAGTTTTTATAATTTCATGATGGATGAAACAGCACGGGAACAACTAGTTATATATATTTGCGCTATTTATTTTATTTTCTAATGTTTTTGATTAATTATATTAATATATAGTATGTTTTAAATTACAGTTACCAGAAGACACAAGTGTCAATGATACTATCAATGAATCAGCAGCTAATGACACAATGGATGAGTCTGTTGCCACCGAGGATGACACCCCAGCTGTAAATGACACTACCACTGAAGATGTATGTATTTTATCTTGTAGTAGTAGAAATAGAAAGTATGTCTTTTCAAATATCTTAGAGGCCTAAAATCGTGTTAGACTTTGTCCTTCACCTGCACACCTTATACTTGAATTCAATGGAAATGAGAAATTATAACAAAACTGTCTAAACAATTTTACCTTTATAAGACTGTAATCATAGACTTATTAAAAACTAGCTGTTCCCATGCGGCTTCATCCGCATGAAATTATATAAACTTTATTTTATTGTTTACCTACATTTGTCTAATTATCAATTGTAAATATCAAAATGATATGACATACCATTTTGATATTTACAGATAACAAACCATGGCAATCTTGCTTCCTTGATGTTGGCAGCAACTTATGGTCTCTTTCCCACATTAGGGTTTTTATCCAAAATATTTACCCCCAGGTTTAATGGCGTGACAGTATATAGCCTAAAGTGTGACGTAAGTGTAGGGTTTTTTATTACAAAAAGAATTATTCAAAAATATGCTGTAATTGCTGTCATCTTAGGCAACAAAGACGTATGTGTTTACGCTTTATTATATAATATTAGTATAGATAGACAAGTTTGTATAATTGCTTAAAACTGAAATATTACATAATAAATGAAAGTTTAGATATTTGGATGGATGTTTTTTCCTATCTCTGAAAAGAGTGAATGGATCTGGATGAAATTTGTCACAGATGCAGAACAGAGTCTGGAAGAACATAAGATACTACAGTATTTTGTGAATGAAGTTGTGTGCAAAAGCTAGTCATACTAATATTATAAATGCGAAAGTTTGGATGGATGGATGTTACGAGTTTGTAGCCTAAACTGCAGAACGGATCTCGATGAAATTTGGCATGGACGTAGAGGATAGTCTAGAACACATAGGCTACTTTTTTTTTTATTCGACGCGGACGAAGTCGCGGGCCAAAGCTAGTAGATAATAAATAGACAGTAAATTATGTTATTTTTATTTCAATTGAATTCGATTATATATTGTGTTTAACACAGCGACTAGTACAATGTTCTGAGTTGATAAGATATTTGACAACCTCTGTTTGATTTTAATTTGATCTTGTAGTGTTTTATTTCCACTGCTTAAACACATGTTAATATTTCCTTATTAATGTTAGTAACAATTTGTTTCGATGCATGTTTTTCTGCAGTGGGAACGCAAACAAGTAGAATAAATGCTTTGATTTGATTATGAAGTAGAATTGATATAGTGGAATGAAATCTTAGATTTAGTATACTTTTGGCTTTATTTCTTAAAATATTTTTTAATAACACTTGAATTATTGTCAAGAATACTAGACTAAAAATGTGCCAATTAATTATACGTACAAATAATATGTTATAATTGGATTTGTTAAAAATGCACTATTGAAATTTTAGTGTTTCAGTACAAATCCATATAATAACTAAGTTTATGCCAAAGTTATTATAGTAAGATTAAGTAATAATTTGTCGAGGAAACTTACAATCATGTTCTATAAAGAATAAACAATACAAATATCAGAATAACATCTTTTAAATACGTAATTTACAAGAATCATATAAAAATATTTCAACTCAGAAGAAAAAAATCCAAAGACAAAAAATCTACAGATAAAAAACCGCAGAGAAATAAAAAAGAAACATTTTTCCACAGACAAATGATACCGGGGTGGATGATTCTGATGAGACCGGTGGCCTCGTTATTGACGAGGGAAAGGTGATTGTTATATTAATATGAATACTCAGTCCCAGTCACTAAAGGAGTCCCTAAGTGTAGATATGGCAATCCTAAGCGACTGTTTTAGTAACAAACTATACTAATTATGAGTGTTTGGTTATAACTGCTTAAACATTACCTATAAATACTTGTAAATGTTCAATATTAATGCTTTGGGTTCATCTTCGTTTTGTTTGCATGTTTGTATGTCTATGTGTACAGTCAGCTGCATAAATTGTATTTACATGTTGAAACTTTCGGTTTCAAAAATATGCATTCGCCAATACTGGGTATCTATTCAAGGTCGGAAGTATACGGGTTTGTGTAATAATATTTTTGAAACCGAATATGTATACAAGTTTCTAAATGTAAATTTATACATGTTAATGCAGCTGACTGTACCGTCAAACCTTAATATTTATCGATGTAAGAAACTAAGTAACTGATAGATGAGTTAGTCAAGTAGTTGGTCAAATAGTTGGTTGATTAGTTGGTTAAGATGTTGGTCGAGTGTATGATCGAATTGTTGGTCAACTTCATATTGTAAACTAACATTGTGGTATATATAACAACTCATTCATCTGGTTCATTTCCGGCTGAATACTGAAACGCGATTTTAATATGTGTCTTCTGATTCTACTAGTGGACTGTATTTAAATAAAAGCTGGTTCCGGAACAAACAATGTATTGAGAACTGGTAATTACAAATTAGGTAAAAGAACAATATAAAAACTATAACAATTTGACCCTTTGAATATCGTCGCGTGAGAGTCGGGTCAGTCGATGTGTGGGTCGGTCGGTTCGTTGGTCGCCCCGCCGTGCTCTATACATATGCGAGCTTGAAGGGGCTTAGCTAGGTCGCACTAAAACCCTAAATACCTTACAAATGTTGACGTCTATCATAATGTAAGCGCTTACGAAGCGAAGTATTCAAGATTCGTTTCAGTATTTAGCCGTATTTTAATTAACTGTATATAACATCATTGTGTAAAGTATCTTAACACTTCCCAATGGGTATTATGTGGTAACGGTGCGCTGTCTGATAAAAAGTTACTATAAGTTACAATACTAACGGAAGTTATCTGTTCAGAAGGGCCGTAAGTCTACTAAAGCGGCAACTCCAGCGAAACCAGTGAAAGAACCTAAGACTCCACGCGGGAAGGCAAAGAAAGAAGAACAAAAGGAAGAAGGAGAAGAGAAAAAAGAAGAAGAAATAATAAGTAGGAGCGGGAGAAAAATACGTCCGAAGAGGTGATTTGGACTGATTTTTTTGTAAACTTATCCAGTGATAAAATAATTAACATTAAGAACTTTTGCGCGGTATTAATAATTTCAAGTAATAAAAATAGTGTATATATAATAGCTTTTGCCCGTGACTCCGTCCGCGTGGAATTAAAAAAAACAATAGCCTATGTGTTTTCAAGTCTGACTCTACATCTATGAGAAATTTCATAGAGATCTATACAGCAGTTTAGACTATAAACTCTAACAAACATCCATCTATCTAAACTTTCGCATTTATAATATTAATATTTACTAGTAATTTACTGGTTTATAAAAAGTAATAGCACCGTTAGTTGCGCTAGTGGAAAAAGAGGCTAAAAACTAAGTTAATTTTATTTATTACATTATATTTTTATATACTTACAGATATATAGATGAACATACAGAAGAGAATACTACTTTACCTTCACCCGCACCAAAGAAGCGCAGAGGCCAATCCCCTGCCCCGGAGAAGGAAAAGGAACCAGAGAAAGAGAAACCAAAGCCAGAAGCCTCTGCCAAGGCAAAGACTGACAAGATGAAACTCTTTAACACCGTTTCACAGGTTT
This sequence comes from Papilio memnon, assembly GCA_003118335.3. NCBI lineage: Eukaryota > Metazoa > Arthropoda > Insecta > Lepidoptera > Papilionidae > Papilio > Papilio memnon. The sequence continues at coordinate 1,865,290 of LD688989.1, forward strand.
ATATGGTTTTAATATCTTTTCACATTTTTTTTTCATATAACCATTGTCTTTGAGCCATGAATTTTGAAATTACTTTAGTATATTGACATTTCATTTTTTTTGTTTCAGTCCGAGCTCGAAGATTTGAAAGAACCCTTTGCTCAAGGTATGTAATTATAATTTTATTTTATAGCGTTGGACGTAACGGTGACAGTCTCTAATTACGCCACTCAGAATCGTTGTGGCCCTCTCTTAGTGTACGTTTTGTATGAAATATCTACATTAGAGATCCCTTCAGTGACTAGTTACCAAATAAGTGGCAGTAATATTGAAATCTAAAATAATTGAAACAACTGAAAAATGCTTCACTTTTATATTCAGATCCAAAATACAACACGTAATTATTCTAAATAACTGTCCAAATATCAAATCTATGAAATTCCTTATTTAAAATTAAATATTTAAAAAAAAGTAATATTAAAATGTTTAAAACGAATGATTTTTAAATTATAATAACATCAAAAAAGAAAATTATAAAAATATAAATATGATTATGTAAAAATGATTGTCTGGCTGAATGATCCAAACCTTTGCCTTTTTATTATATTAAAAAAAAACATATACCGCGAAAATCTGACAGTGAATTTTATCGCAATTGTTTAGGATAAACATTAAAAATGAATTACGAAATCAAAAAGAAAGCGAATAAACAAAAATTTAAACCTCCCGTGAAGAAAGTTAGTTCGACCAACGATGTAATTAGAAATTTATCTACATCTCAAAGTGAACATTCTGGAACTTCGAATATTGGCTTAGAAAACATTGAAAATGTGCAAAATAATCATTCTATAGAACATTCAATACAGCTCCGTCATGATTTAAATGTCACAGCACCTTATAAACGAAGATCGGAAAAATTATTAGGCGGTCTTATATTTGGATCCCTTAACGTTTTGAATGACGACATACAAATGTCTCAAGAGATAAACCAAACAATTGATTTCAATGAAAATATTCTATCACTTAATCGTAATGTTTCTCAAAGTTCAATAGCATCGATTGTTAATTATTATAATTTAGACGGTGACAGTTTTATTCAGGATTCTAATGAAATGGATTTTTGTCATTTATTTCAAACAAATAATGAAGGAAATGAAAATTTAATCGCGTCTTTGGAATATGGTGATAATGGGTTTAATGTACAGTATGCAGATAATGATGCGGTTGATGTTTACGATGATAATATTTTTAATGAAGCTAATGAAACCGTAGTATGTATACTAGATTTGTATCCCCTGGAAAATGAATTAATTATTAAGATGACATTACATAAATAATATGCAACTATTTTTTTTTAATTAAACATTTTTATTTGTAGTAAATAAAAAAATAAATAAAATGATTGTAACTTTCAAATTGTTGTTTCAAGTTATTTATTTATTATTTAATTAATATACATATTGTAGTAAAGTTTTTCGTAGAATAATTTTATTACTTTCTAGTAATAATACATTATCAGGTAATTTTATAAGCATTTAAATATTATACAATTAAAAAAAACATTCTGTCTAGAAATCTATTTAAAAATTTTACAGATTTCTAACTGCCAACTCAATGTTAATTAGTCACTAAGGGAGCCCTTAGGGAATCTGCATTAAGTTAAACGATACTAATCGAATGACGAGATTCAGACGGATATAACAGTACCCACGACGACTATTACTACTAGTAAAATTACTCGTAAAAAAACAAACAAAAAATGGCCTTATTAGCCGGAAGCTTAGATTTCCCCTTTCCGTTTCCCTTATCGTTTTCTTATATGGAAGTGGATTTAATAGAAGAAGGGACTGGGAATACAGGAATAATCCTCTTTCTGTGCGTCCAATCCGATTAAAGATAAGTAACGTCTAGAAATGTCTATGAGCAGCTGTCGCTTCGCTATTTCGGCGAAATAATGCTCCTTTGCCTTATGACAAAAATGAAATACTAGTTATACAGTACTAGCGTTCGCCCGCGATTCCGTCTGCGTGGAATTAATAAAAAAAAGTAAATATCCCATGTATTCTTCTAGACTGTTCTACATTTTTGGCAATTTTTATCGATATCCGTTCAGCCGTTTAGGCTACAAACTCTAACAAACATTTATCCATCCAAACTTTCGCATTTATAATACTAGTTTTGTTTCAGCAGAGGATGCGGATAAAGAGAACATCCTGATAGCGTATCTTAGCAACGGGCAGTATGTCGGTATCCGGCTGTTCCAGTCGCGGCCAGCAAGCTTCAAGAACGAAGCTGGCCGGCTGCAGTGGGATAAGCAGGCAGCAACAAACGCGCTCACTCTTAAAATGCAATTAGGTAAGTTTGATTGTTTGTACATGAAAGGTTCTTATGTTAAGTTGCCCTATGACTGCGTGGAATTTAAAAAAAAAAGTAAGTAATTAGCCTATGTGTTCAAGTTTATAGGATTAGTGTTTAAATCTACATCTATTCTGATATTATAACGAGGAAAGATTTGTATTTTTTTATGTATTGAAATAACTCAAAACCTACTTTCCCGATTTAAAAAAATTCTTTCACCATAAGAAAGGTATATCAGTGGGTAATATAGGCTATATTTTTTATTTTTAATTCCATGCGGACGAAGCCGCAAGCAACAGCTAGTGTAATTATAAGATACTAGCTGTTCCCTTGCGGCTTCATCCGCGTGAAATTATAATAACTTTATTTCATTGTTTACCTACATTTGTCAAATTATCAATTGCAAATGTCAAAATGACATGACATGATGACAAACCATGACAATATTACTTCCTTGATGTTGGCAGCAACTTATGGTCTCTTTCCCACATTAGGGTTTTTATCCAAAATATTAACCCCCAAGTTTAATGGCGTGAAAATATATAGCCTAAAGCGTGACGTAAGTGTTGGGCTTTTTATTAAAAAAAGAATTATTCAAAAACATACTGTAATTGCTGACATCTTAGGCAACAAAGAAGTGTGTGTTTACGCTTTATTATATTAGTATAGATATATATATTTTTGTTAATAGAGAGGGGACAAATAACGCCTCAGTCGGTGATGGGACAACTTGTGACTGATCTACATTTGACTGATGAAGAGAAAGCTACTCTGGACAAGGAAAGAGAGACAGGTTAGTATTTTATTACATTTTCTATAGTATTTGTTAATTATTTAAATATGGTTAATATTTAAAATTACTTATTAAAATATCACCATCAAGATTAACTGTCGATCTTAGAGTAGGGTAATATGTCCGGCTGGGTCGCGGAAGTATGCGAAAGCGTTCCCGTGACCCAGCCACTGGCGGAGAGAAGGAACACCGCTGGGTTAGTGGGTATTCCGGCCATTCTAACATCTTCTTGGCCGACGAGCCCCACATACCCCCTCCCTGGTAACCCGGGGGGGATGCGTAAAGGCATTTTCCCAGCGAGAAAAAAAAGGGTAATACTGTCGCTTAGTGAAAATTTCTTATACTATACACTTAGGAGCTCTTTTAGCTAACACTAAAAAACCTTCCGACCCTAAATACTAACACTAAATCGATTCCCTTCTCAAGTTACTTAGGCATTTAGGTTGGTTATAGGAAAGACATAAATTCATACTTTTTAAATGTAATATTTCCTTTATATAGAGGAAAAGAAATCTCGCGTCCAGTTTCTGAAGACGGAGATGAAGCTGATAGAATTAGATGCCAAGATAAAGACCTGCCTTTGTCTAGAGAAGGCCGACACTGAACTCTGCTTGAAGCTGCTTGATGAACTGATGGGTAAGTAATAGTTGTGTTGAAACTGTTCACATTAGAACACAGAAAAGAGGCTATTTTCTCATCCGTTGTGTGCCTTCCGCAATAATATCCATGCTTCTCTCCACCCTTTTTATAAGAAAAGGGTATGAAGGAAAAGGGTCTCTTCACAACCACACAGAAGACAGATGTGAAGTGGGAGTAATTCCACGTTTAATAGTTCCTCTTCCTTTTCACCCTGTTCTTTTGAGGAAAGAATGGGAAGAGAAAGTGGATTCAACGGAGGAGACATGTAGAGGAAATGTCATCTTTATGTCGATTCAGCATAGCACACTTAGTAAAAACTGATTCATATCTTTTATACTTACTAATGTGGATTTGTACCTTTTCTTTGATTGTTTTGTTTTAAAAATTTTCCCTCTTTATTGTTTTGTCAACTGTGGAATTAAATGTATAATGTTTGTCTTCTGAATGGATTCAATGAGTTATCTATACTCTATACTAATATAATAAAGTATAAACACACACTTCTTTGTTGCCTAAGATGTCAGCAATTACAGCATGTTGTTGAATAATTCTTTTTTTAATAAAAAGCCCTACATTTACGTCACGCTTTAGGCTATATATTTT
>LD688989.1:1882052-1892625 GCA_003118335.3 Papilio memnon
TTATATTAGTATAGATAGATATAGATTATGCATTCTTCTAGACCATGTTTTACGCCTATTTCAACGAGATCCGTTCAGCTGTTCTGAAAAGTAGTAACAAACATCCATCCATCCAAACTTTCACGTTTATAATATTAGTTAAGTTTTACCTATCTGGAAATGTGAATAATTACTTAAAAAGTAATTATTTATATTTAACTTGCTGCCCGCGAGTCCGTCCGCGTAGTATTAAAAAAAAACTCTTACAAACATCTATCCATCTAAACTTTCGAATATAATATCAGTAAGAAGTAAGAGATATGATATACTCTTTACAATATTAGAATTAAAAACAAAAAGGTACGGTACAGCAATACAAAAGGCTGGAGGCGGAGTATTGCAGATTCTTCAGACCGCTGGGAGGACTTAACTGAACAATATTACTATTACTATGAGTATATTCTACTTTGTTAGTTAATATCATATTACAAACAAAGCCTCAGGTGCATACCGCTAACAATTGTTTATTTTATTAACAATATCCTTATATTCTTTGTATTCCAGACTAGACGTTCCCGTGCGGCTTCATCTGCGTGCAATTATAAAAACGTCAAAATTGCAAATGTCAAAATTATCGTTATCATAATAACCTTGCTTCCTTAATGTTGGTAGCTTGTAGTTTATGGTCCCTTTCCTACATGAAAGTTTTTTCCAATTTATTTACCTAAAGCCTGTCGTAAGTGTAGGGCTTTTTAATAAAGAAAGAATTATTAATTATTCAAAAATATGCTGTAATTCTGACATCTTAGGCAACAAAGAAGTGTGTGTTTACGCTTTATTATATTGGTATAGCAGTATAGTTTAAGGATTATTTGCTGTAAGAATACTGAGCTAATATAGGAAATATCCCAGACAATAACTTCGATGAAAACATTGTGATTATATAATAAAATGGCAAACATGTAGAAGTGATTGCGATATTCTCATCATCTTCTCCATCTTATTCTACAATAGGGTCGCAACATTTTTTCATCGTCCAGGTCTATCATCAATCCCTTCTTGATCATGTCACCTTTCACACGATCAATCTCTTTCTAAGTCTAGTTATGAGACACACACACACAATAGGAATCTCAAAATAGCCCTGAAATTAAGTTGAGTTCCGTCGTGACTAGACAGGGCTAAGCGGCAAACTAGGGTTCGTAGAAGTTACCTTGGTGTTTCGATCTTATACTCTTAGGCAGCAAATCAAGATTGGACTTATCAAATAAGATCTACACAATGTACAAAATGTACAGAGAAACGTAAAGAAGTAGGGAAGCGTATCCGTTCAAATAAACATTGGCAAGGGTCGCTGATAGTCTCATTATGATTATATTTTATTCTCAAGACGCATTGCATCTGCCAACGGTACTTAACTCTCTGTTGAGAGCTCCCCTTCTAAATAACAGCCTTCAAGCTACTTGTGTAACATTCTTCAACAAATATAATTAAAGGACAAGTATGAGAGTTTGCTTTTTATGATATTTTAAAATCACTTGAGTTATTTAGTTTAATTATGTAATCAAAGTAAGGATTTATTAACAACGCTGTGCTGCAGTATTTATAATTTGTCCCTGTAAAATTACTAGATGGCGTTGTTCAATGAGATTCGCCAAATGGTAACCTGTATGTTATATATTAACTGTACGAATTCTCTAGGTACAATAAATTCAATATTAATTAATTGAAAATAAAAATTATGATTATAATTTATTACGCAAAATACACAGTCCGGAGCACTGTGTATTTTTAATACGCATTCCTTTTTGCGTATACATCAATGAACTTTGAAATCAGAACCCTTTAATTGGCATTTTTTTAAGCTCTGTTAGACGGCGAGAGATCACGCGTGACCTGTTTCTTCCCCCACATATGTTTATTTCCATCTCATCATTCAGCGCTTACTAAACAGTACTATATGGCCGTATATCCGTTATATTTCATATTTTATTTCAAACCCGACACTCAAGGGACTTGCAGGCTTTCCAGATGGTGGAATAAAATGCGGAAGTCGACGCAAATGCGTACTAATGCTTCTGTATGTTTACATCGACTTGCGCCTGCAATAAATTTACTGCAAATTTTTAATATAGTATATTCGATATGCAATATTTCTGCTGCTCTTGGGTTATCCAACTTCTTTCACATTCTAATATCTTGCAGCTATGGGATTCCACGGAGGTATAAAAAACGATAACTTGAGTATTAAAAAAAATATGATTTTATTCTATATAAGTGACACTATCACCATTCTGTAAAAAACTTAATTTGCAATAACCAAATTGATGCGATATTTGATAGTGCTGGCTTTTAAGCGAACACGAAACTTAGTTACAGCAGCTTTTTGAAGTAATTAAGTTATATAGTGCATTGAGAATAATAAGTAAAAAGAGATTTGGAATACTTTTTTTAGTACTTACGATATCTCATTGTTTACAACAATCTTGTAACATTACTTTAGAAATAGGAGAAATAAATTCTTTTATTTAAATATAATTTATTTCTTTTCCTATTTTTCGTAATTCGCTTTTATATGAAATCTGGTATGTTCTTTTCTTTCTTTTTTTAAAGTCTTTAAAACTGGTATCATATACGTAAAAATGTAACCAATAACTCGAGAGTAAAGAATTATTTTAATAATTCCAATTAACTCGATAACACAATAAAATAGGCATTAAATGTAATTACCGAAGACACTTGTGTGCTATTTCTAAAGAATTAATTGCTATGTAACGAGCAACGACCTACATGATTTGAAGTACTTTTGGAATAAAACTAACTCGCTCTATGTAATTGTAGCGGTAAATTATATTAATAAGTCACTATAGAAAACATCTAGAATCTATTTTTCTTTTTAATACTTGTTAGACAGTGGTACAAATTATTAGAAGAATTTTACTAGTGTAGATTATCTGTTGAAAAGGCTAGTCATAGATTTTATGGACTCACTGGCGCCGGTTAGCGTTTACACTATGCTAGTTAATTGACAGTCCAGTTTTTGAACGCAACTATCCAACTGCACTGGTCAGGTGTGAAACTCGAATAAGTCATTATTATTATCTTTAAATAGATATCAAATGTCATACTTTTGTTTAAAGTTGATTTATTCTGGGTTACCGTATCATTACCTCGTGATTCATTATTGTTAGTTTAAACTAAATTTGAAAGGAGTAAAACTGAAGGTAGGTAGTTCGGAAACGCATTTTATGCAGTTATTGAACCAAAAACGCTATCGCAGTGGTTAAAAGAAGGTGGGAAACCGACCATTGGTCATATTATTCTGTGGTTTGACGTTTAGAGAATGCATCTGAAACTAATCCATCGCACAACTTTTTAGTCACGCTTTGATTTCTATTAGCTTATATGGAGGTGCGTACTACTCGATTTTTAGTTGTGCAACTAAACAGTTGAATTGGCTGCGAAACAATCGACAATCGCACAACAGTTGTGCGATAGTTTAGTCAAAGGTGTGCGCCCGCTCTTATTGTGTGTATTGACTGGATGTTTCACAGTTTGACCTATTCTCGAGGTGCATGCGACATACATGCTAACACAGACATGCAATAACATGCGTGCACACATCGCGCGTCGAGTGGAGCGCGTGAAAATTCACGCCCCAGCTCGGGTTTTCGCGTTTTTTTAATTACAACCCCATGGCGCTATTGTTGTACAGCCCTAGTTGGGGGATCTAGTATTAGGGTTGTCGAATTTCAAGAAAAAATGACTTTTTTAAATAATTAAGGTAAATCTGGTTAAAAATATTACAAGCGAATTGAGATGTTATCGAAAGACCTTATGTTTCTTTTTTCTAAGGTAGTGGTATCCAAGAACAGTTGTTATAGTAACTTTACTAAGTATTAAGTCATTTTTTTGACTTTTAATACTGTCTACTAATAAAATCTACTAATTGAAACCATAGCCAACGCTACAGATAAGCAGGATCACCAACTGTTTATAGTTTAATAAGATTAGTGAGTCAATTTTTTTTAATGTTTTGGCAGCCCTGTTTCACGTTTATCGAGCAGGGGTTCGTCAAAGAGCAGCCCTACTACCATGGTAATATAGAAATACACGTAACGCACCTCGTATTCATAGTGCAGGCGTGACATAGTGCCGGTTGCCTACACAACCACAGAACCACACATGTACATATGTGTTGTATAACCGTCAGTTTCCACTGAAAAAACACTAAGAGAAAACATAAGAACTTACTCCATATTCTCTTTAGATTGTAAAAAAATAATTGCAGGTAAAGGTATGAAAATAGTCATTTTGTCATCCATACGTAAATACAGATCATAGTTCTTACTAATATTATAAATGCGAAAGTTTAGATGGATGGATGTTTGTTAGAGTTTGTAGCCTAAACGGCTGAATGGATTTCGATGAAATTTGGCAAAGGCGTAGAGGATAGTCTGGAAGAACACATAGGATACTCAGTTTTGTTTTTATTTTAATTCCACGTGGACGGAGTCGCGGGCGAAAGCTAGTTTACTGATAAAATTTTAAAAAAATTACCTAATTACATTTTGACATATCGAAGGTTTTCCTACTTCTTTAAATTTTCTTTCAATGTTAAAGTAAGGATAAAAAAGTCTTACATATTAGATGATTTTTCATTTACATCTAAATTACTCGTTAATATTTTACAAAAATCTAATGATACAACAAGAAGTGTAATAAGCCGTGCTTCATCGACTACAAGACTCAAAATGGCGGACTTCCGATACGGGACAGTCTTTTTCTCACTGAATATGCAATACATTATGCTCTTGGTGTTTTGAATATTATCAAGAAGTAACGAAGGATTAAATGCGGTACTTTTCCGAGAGTATTTTATAGCATATTGATAAGATAAGTGAGAGGTTAACACGCCTAATAGAAGGAAAAAATCTCTTTAAAATTGGTGCATTCTGAATTAAGTTGAAGATGAGGAAGTTTGAGAGTAGCACCAGTGGTTGAGAAAATAAGGAGTAAAAGGTTAGCGTGGTATGGGCATGTTATAAGAGATGAATCGCATGTAACAAGAAGGACGTAAGTTATGAGTGTGGAGGTACATCGGTAGAGGTAGACCTAGAAAGAGATGGATGGATTGCGTGAAAGGTGACATGATCAAGAAGGGTGTGATGACTGAGATGACGGATGACAGACTTATTTGGAGGATGAAAACCCGGTGCGCGGACCCTATGGGATTAGGATAAGGAGGAGGAGATGATGATGATGACTGAATTAAAAAAAAATATATTTTATAGGTAATGAACGGAATAGCAAAAAACATAATACCACATCTACGTAGAACAATCCTTGCAAGTAAAGAAAAGGAAAGCCCTGATTTTTTTTCCGCGAAGACCACTTTATATTTTTTTAATGTTCACGGAAGAGTGAAAACTCTGTAAAAAAGGTCAAGATAAGTATCTCGGTAACACCAAGAGGTCGGGAAGGGGATATTAAGGGCTATATTTAACTTTGCAGTAAACACCAAAATCCTGTTAATTATTTCACGACAAAATATATTTTTTACACACTTGTCTCTAACGTAATTTTGTTTTTAATATGAGTTTACACTGCCAAAAACAGTAATTCAACATATCTTACTAATATTATAAATGCGAAATTTTAGATGAATGGATGGATGTTAGTTTGTAGCCTAAACTGTTGAACGGAAATTGATGTTTGGCATAGATGTAGAGTATAGTCTGGAAGAATACATAGGCTACTTCTGTTTTTTTAATTCCACGCGGACGGAGTCGCAAGCGAAAGCCAGTACTCTATATCTTACTCTTACTAATATTATAAATGCAAAAGCTTAGATGGATGGATAGATGGATGGATGGATGTTTGTTAGAGTTTGTTGCCTAAACGGCTGAAGGGATCTCGATGAAATTTAGTATAGATGTAGAGGATAGTCTGGAAGAACACATAGGCTACTTACTATTGTTTTTTTTTAATTCCACGTGGAAGGAATCGCGGGAGAAAGCTAGTATAAATATAAATTCTACTCGTTATAATACTGTAACATTATTTTATTTTAAATCAAGCGTTTTTTACATCTCCTTACATCTTGGTGTAAAAATTTAAATGGAATTTTCTTCTAATTATTTGAAAGCCACAGAATTTGAAAGCATCTATTTATGCCATATAGGAGGTATTTTCAAAACTAGTCGATATAAAGGGTGTAACACTATAGGGGCCGATTTGAATAGACGAGGCGTTGGACCATTAGACTAGGACCATTGTCTATGGTTCGAACAATTGTTTTAATGCTCGTCAGTCAGAAAAGCGAGTGAATGATGCCCTTTGAGGGCTGTTCACACGTAAATATAACTTAATGTAGAGGTCAATGAACTTTGAAAGCTGTTAGAAAAAATCTCTTTAAGTTATTCACGCTTTGTCGATTTCAATACTTTAGTTTCGTTGAGGTTTAGATAAATGTATTTGGTATTATAGAAATCATATGTACTTTAGTGTTAGTTTAGAAGAGTAGTTGAATAGTTTTTGAGTTTATGTTATTCATAATTATTGCACAAAATTATAATTTTAATGTTTAGCTACTCAGCACAGACAAGATGAAAACCGTTTAGATATATTGATTTAAAAATCATTGTGACATCTATTTTGACGTTTAAACTATATTTGATACTAGCTTTCGCCCGCGACTCCGTCCACGTGAAATTAAAAAAACAAAAGTGAGTAGCCTATGTGTTGCCTATGTTTTGTGAGACTATCCTCTACATCTATAACAAATTTCATCGTAATCCGTTCAGCCGTTTAGGCTACAAACTCTAACAAACATCCATCCATCTAAACTTTCACATTTATAATATTATAATAGTATGATGTAAAACTATGCTATGCTTTATTATATTAGTATAGATTAGAAAATAAGGTTTCTAGATCTGAAATTTATAATTCCTACTTAATGGAGAGCAGTGACATGTTGGAAGAGTGGAAAAAAGTTTTTTCGCCCGCCATTTAACTCGGCCATCGACTAGCGTTAATATATCAGCACTTGATACGCTTTTAGTTGGTCCAAGTTAATGGACGATTGCAAATTAATTAAAACTTTTAACATCGATCTCAAATTCGATAATTGGACTATTTGATAGTTCCAAATGGAATGTCTAGTTTTAGCAGCAGGGACAACTACATGAGTAATGGAAACTCTAATATTCATGTATATGTCAGCTACCTTCTCATTAAAGTCCCTTAAAAATCGGTCTAGCTGTCTCGATTAGATAGACAGACAGACAGGTAAGCATTTTTAAAATTAGTTTTTCGTTATCAGCAACGCATAAAGATTTTCACTATATGTGTTTTCTTTCTCAATATAATATTCAGACACCAAAATTCTCTTATGTGCATGAATATATTTCTTTCCGCGACCGCTTATGATATGGGATCAATTTTATCGCATTTCCACTTTGGAAGCGGTATCCACTAATTAATTACCTTCCAGGCTCTATAGCACAGACGTTCACAAAATGGCCGTCCAGAGGGCACGTTCAGTTTAAACGCGATATAAAAATACATTTTTATGTCTACGGAAATTCAATAAATATGGTTTTTCTCCCAGACAAAGTGAACAGTTAAAATGTATCGGTTTATTTACGCAATCATGATAATTTTTCAATTAATTTTATACTCTGGTTCATTTAAATGTAAAAACAGACCACGCACTGCAAAGTTCAATGTATTTTTTAATAGTATTTCGAATAGAGAATTCAACGTTGCTTTAACGGAAGTAATTTGCAGGTCCTGGGTTCGAATCTCGCCATGTAGCAATGTGATTTTCGATTTTCAAATGTTTGTCTGAAGAACCAATATTAAGTTAAAATCAAAGTATAGAACCAAGTCATTAAAATAAGTCTTACATCGCGGCCAGTGTATGCACGTTTCAACCATCAAGGCAGCTGCGTCCAGTTATAAGAGTACATCATAAAGTACCCTCACATCGGCGAGTCTTGCTGGTGAATGGCGGTTTTAATAATTAATTTGTGTACCCCTAGCTCGCGTTTGAGGTCCGGCCTGGCAAAGATTATGCGCTCCACGCGTGTACCTGTTTAATGCCTTTTAGCAATCGAATTCTATTAAAAGATTCCCTAAATTATTATAGTAAAAATTTGGTTATTAACTGGCGAGTTGTTGGTCGTTAAGGGAGCGCTTTAGTATAGATTGGAAATGAGAATTAAAAAGTTGTTTTTTATTCTGAGTACAGCAATTAAAAGGCTTAAAAATCTAGATTAGTGAGAGTTAGTGAGTTCGCTATATTATTCGACAAAATTGCTGAATTTACAAGTTCTGGAACATTATAAGTCTTAAGAAAATTGTAATGGATTGTCAGTTTAAATTTAAGGTTATGTATAGTCTGGGTTTTGTTTTTTTATTAAATATGCTATGACCATTTTTAACTCGGACTGCAGAGGCGGGCAGTGCGTACTCTGGAGTAAATAATTGTTCATTCTCTATGGTCGATTGCATGGGGTTGCTTTGGGTCATTTTTAATTCATACAAATATGAATATGCGCTTCGTGAAAATAAATTCACCCTTATTCTAAAACACATAAGGTTGTAAAAAATGATGTTTGTATTTTGCATTGTTAAAATTTTATTGTTTCGAACAAAGTCATAGAAAAACAAACTCTTTCTTGACCAGTTCAATTATTCATAGTAAAGTGCTCGTTGTAAGTGGATCTATTGTTTTTAAAATTCTATCAAATTTCTAACGTAAATTAGTATTTTTAGAAAATAAATTGCGATAAATTATTATCATAGTAATATTATAAATGCGAAAGTTTAGATGGATGTTTGTTAGAGTTTGTAGCCAAAACGGCTGAACGGATTTCTATGAAATTTGGTATAGATGTAGAGGATAGTCTGGAAGAACGCAGGCTATCGCTTTTGTTTTTTTAATTCCACGCGGACGACGCGCGGGCAAAAGCTAGTTATATCGTAAAAGTGAATATTTCATGCATGGATATTTGTTATTTTGTATCTTCTTAACAGCTTAACCAATTTCGATGATATACTTAGAACATAATCTGGAAGAACACTTAGACCACTTAGTAAGTTTCTTTTTAAATTCCGTGCAAAGTCACGTGCAAACGCTAGTAATGTAATAATTTATATAAAAATTGTATGAAAGATGATATGGTTAAGAAGGGAGTGAATTCAGATACGACGGCTGATAGAAATGTATGGAAGAGCAGCACATACTGTGCCAACACACCGTAGAGACAAGGGCAAGTTGATGATGTAATCTATATTAATATTATAAAGAGGAAAGATTTGTATTTTTGTATTTTATATGTATTGATATAACTCAAAAACTACTGGACTGATTTCAATCTATCACCATTTAAAAGCTACGTTATCAGTGAGTAACATAGGGTATGTTTTATTACTTTTTCAAGCGGACGGAGTCGCAGGCAAGAGCTAGTAATTTATTTGACTAGTTTTGCTAAAATTGTAGGTACATATAAAGCAAAAACAAGGGCAACTCTTTTTTTCTTTTTAAAAACAAATGCTAACTGATAGCGTGAAAGAGTACATTTTGTAATATTTTTAATATTTTCCCCAAGAAGTGACGTTGGGAATCCTTTTACGGGTTTTCTCCGCACACTTGGTATTTTCTTCAGTTGGTTTTGAATGACTTTATATTACGAGTACGCTCGAGTTTGAAGCGTTTTTCCCCGGTATTATTTTTACATGGTTTATGATGAGTGGCAGAGGCGTGTGCTATTCGTTCCCTAAGCTGGTTTACAAGAAAAATTGTTACTAGAATTGAATTAACAACATTTAGAGCTGGTCCACATCTTTGACTAAACTATCGCATAACTGTTGTGTGACTGTCGATTGTTTCGCAGCCCATGTTAAAAAATATGACGTAATTGCTGACATCTTAGGCAACAAAGAAGTGTGTGTTTACGCTTTATTATATAATATTAAGTATAGATAACACTCCGGGGAACAAGAAAAAACCAATTGACACCCAATACTTCAAAATTGGTCCCATCAGTCTCAAGGCAGTGACAATGGAATTTACAATCCCACAGTCGGAGTCGCGGGCGTAAGCTAGTATCAAGATAAATACGTCAAGTAATTAGTAGTTAGATTCCAGTTAAGTAAATATGTCCTCCCTAAGGTGCTTAGCAATATATGATAAGTGTAGCCTCTCTGGGTGGGGGAGTAACGAGGGGCAGTCCCTAAGGGATGGTTGGACAATAAGCACCTTTACCATTATTACGCAGTTTCGCTATAACTTGGCAGTCAACATTATAATGCCTTTCACACGAGGACAGAATAGTGTAGTGAAGCAGTGCAGTATCGCAATTGTTTTAACGTAACATCGAACAGTGTGTGTCCAATGACTTGCAGTACTGCAGTGTATTGTTCTGCATCACACGTGAGAAACTATAATTAAGTTTATGCCATAATAAGTTGAATAGAATAGGAGGCTGTTAATATATGTGTCTATGATTTTTATATATGACTAGGTTTTGCTCGTGACGTCGTTCGCGCAGAAAGAAACGCACCCAGGCATAGGATAGCTTGC
>LD688989.1:1902951-1918717 GCA_003118335.3 Papilio memnon
AAAAAAAAAAAACAAAAGCATATAAGCAAAAAAAAAAATTAGTAATTTTATACAGATTTAAAAAAATGTAATAGGCCTAAACGGAAACTTCACTGACGGTCAGCACTGACCGCGTCCGCACTATATGTGCTCTACCATACATCCTATGAGCCGTCATATCTGAATCCACTCCCTTAAGCAAATCCTCGTTTACAAAATAATTCCATACTTTCTCCAGTCTTTCTCTACCTTTGTAGTCATCATACAATCTTAAAACTTTCTTGTTTATGTCCTTATCACTTCTCTAAAATAGACGAAGTGAATAGAAATAAAAAAAGCTTGAGAAAGACACTGTCTTGTTAAGTGCCTTGTGTTTATGTCTTGCAAGTAACGGGTAGTAATTTGCAAATCTATACACATTGCGTTTTTAATTGCACATATCAAGAATGCAGGCTAATGTTCAATTTTACAGGTATATGTATTCCCTGCCTAATATTCAATGATTTCGTTTCGTTTCCTTGTTGGTATAAAAACCCTCGAATACTCCACCCACTTTAAGAGCGGGCGCACACCATTGACTAAACTATCGCACAACTGTTGTACGATTGTCGATTGTTTAGCAGCCATTTCAATTTCAATTGTTTAGTTGCATAACTAAAAATCGAGTAGTGTGCGCACCTCCATATAAGCTCATAGGAATCAAGGCGCGATTAAATAACACAACTGTTTAGTCTCGCCTTGATAGATTAGTCAAAGGTGTGCGCGCTCTAAAAAGGACAAATACATAAAACTTTACAAAACACATTAGTAAACCTTTTTTTAATATATTTAAAAACATGTCTACTGAGAGAAGAATAAATCTGTCATTCAATAAATCATTTATTTGGCAAACAAAATTACAAAATGTAGTTTATAATTATATAGTTAATTAAATAACAATGATATAGTGAAAATACCCAAGAAAAGAACATCAATATGAAAATGCCTTTAACAATACAAAAATAACCTAAAAAATCTACACATTAAAATATAAAGTTTTACTTCATTATTTCATAGTTTTTCTTTCTTAAGTGACTGAAGAATAATTAGCAAGATTGAACATAATTAAGCAAATATTAAAAACAAAGCAATAACAAGTATTCCAAGCAGTAAATATTGATTAATCCAAAATGTTCAAAGACGACGATGGTAAGCTTTTTAATTTGTTAGAAATTATTACCTAACGAGTGACGTCATGCAGTCATATTGTATAGGCCCACTGGCGCCAGTGTTTACATTATGACAGTGCTTGAGCTACTGGCATGATCCTCCCGCTAATTAGTACCAAGATATTACAATTTCCATTTGTGTTCTGCCAAACTATTTGATTTTTCTGAATCCATATGTCTAAGCACGCATATAAACTGCGAGTTGTCACATTTCCAAGTTATCATAGACTAACCGTTACTGATAACGTAGCTTTTTAATGGTGAAAGATTTTTTGAAATCGGCCTAATAGTTTTTCTAGTTATTCCAATACATAAAAAAATTCTAATCTTTCCTCTTTATAATATTAGTATAGATAATCAAGAAAACATTACAAGATATATAGAACGTACTTTTATAGGCGTAGTTCCTCATAAATTCTATACATAAATTCAAACATTTGTAATTCAAATATAGCGGATAGAGGATTAAACAGAAATTCTTATGCATGAGAGGCAGTCTGTCTCCCAACTGAGTTATCACGACATATGAGAATCAAATGTCTCCAATGTTCAATACTATTGACACAGAGTAGAAAACAGTAGAACTAGTATATCTCAAGCTGTTTGCATTTTTGCATTGCCACAGAGTAAAACAGTAGATTGTTCTACATTCTGAGGGGCTCGGAGCCTACCCTAAGTGAGGGTAGACCATAGTCAAGCTCTACTAGCGCTCTGGGCAATGTAGTCTCTAGGCTTACGATGACAAGGGCGTAATGGTAAAGTAATTAGTAGCAATAGTGGTGTTTTTCTACCTTTACACTGGTACTGAAGTAAGGAATCTACGAATTATTACGACTAGTATGCTTGTCTAGGATCTATGGATGGTTCCTGTTGTCCTGTCTATTAATACATGTCTTTGGATATACAGAGGAAGAAGATAATACTTTCGGTGTTACGCGGTACCCTTGCATGCCGTCGTTGGTCGCGCTGCAGCAGATGCGGAACCGGCTGCACCTCGCCAACCTCGGCAAGAAGCTTATGAAGTGGACCGCAGTCGCCGCCATGACAGAGTTGAGGAATATCGCGCTGCAGATTGATGGGTATGTACAATATAATAAAAAAGGGATATGTAGACAGGGAGTTCTATTACTCCTGGCGGCCTCTTTTACATGTGTACATCTACATACTGCATTATACAAGAGTAATACTATTGGCCGTTTCAAATGTTCTTTTTTAGCAGCGTTTGCTTACCAATGCGCTGCGCTCTGTCTCTTGGTCATCCCTTAAATCCCATTAAAGCCTCGGTAAAGATCTGTCGCAAGAAAATTTCATCAACATGAGGAAAATTTTCTGAATTTTTTGTTGATGTTTGAACTTTTTCCATAGTGTGTATAAAGGCTTCACAGAAGATATGTGCGATGCTTTCATCATGCTGGCAAGATGTCGATATTTTAATCCCAGTCTGAACGAAATGGTTATTGAAGGGTGTCCCAACCAGGTATATTTTTCTTTTTTTACACGATAATAGAAATTATAAAAGGATACTTTAGTATTCTTTTTTGTTTGTTTTTTATTTTATTCAAAATGATAATTTTGAAATGTACCAAAAGTTTTTACGCCCCCGGGTGGGATCGAACCACCAACCTTTCGGTTAACAGCCGAACGCGCTAACCAATTGCGCCACGGAGGCGATGACTATGTTTGTTGAAAATGTAAATCATAACGCATAACGCGTATCGCTAATTAGTTGTACTATATGTATGAACTATTACATATAAATAATTCTGATTTGTTGTTTTGTTTTAATACAATCAAATACAGGTGCGATTATTTTCAGCCTGAAATATGTGTGACGTCACATACGAAAACCGCATCAGGAGTGAAAATATTAAAGTACGAAATAATCGAAGTAAGTTTTAAATTTTGTGTTTACCTCCTAAATTAATACGAGCGAAAGAATAATGTAACAAAGCAAAGCAAAGCGAACGCTGCAGACATCAACAAAAGCAGATGCGTCGCCTATAAAGATTAGAGAGGGGAAGCACAAAAAGAGGATTTTTCCTATATCTATGTCCCATCAAATCTACTTCCCCTTCAAATCCTATCTTTATAAGAAAAGGGCGGGAAGGATAAGAGGATTCAAATTAGGCAAGCACGTACACTCATCAAACACAGAATTGCTTCGACTTTACGCTTGTGTTCTATGTGGTCGTAGTATTGCACCAATATAGAAATCTTGCCGGCGATATTTATTAATTTGAAGTGATATTAAAATCAAGTAATTTAAAGTAGTACTAGATATCATGACTAATGAATGATGTAAACTATTATATTTCTAGAATAACACTCACCCATATGAGCACCTCGGAATAGGAAAGGGAGGTCAAATGATTTTAGATGCGAAAAAGGCTTGGCTTGATTTATTAAAGCGTATATTATTAATGGTGGAGCTTCGTAAGAACTTTAAAATAGTCGAAGAAATGCAAAAATCCGCCAACAAGTGAGTAATTTAAAGTTCTTTATGAAATGTAGTTTATGTTTCATCTGATTCACTAAGGCTCTTCGTGCACAAGAAAATGTAAATCTTGGAAACTAGCTTTGTATATCTTGTGTAAGGCTCTATGCACACTACATTTAATTGAAGACGCCTATTTTCAAAAGTCATAGTATATGGCTCACGAATTCACAAGGTAGCAAGCGATTGAATGGCGATGAATGAACATAAAAACAATATCGGCGACATGTGTCTTTGTACGAATATATACGACATTGTATTGAGTATGTTGCTTAGCGACTAACATCGCGGAGTTTCGAAGATTTACCTTTCTTTGTATACGGAGGGCCTAAGACATCGTACTAGGGGTTGGTAGCTTTATGTTAACAGAAAACCCCAGTTCTCTTATTAGTCACGACGACTAGTAGAACATGAAGTTGAGCTCTGTCAATTGTTTGTGACATACTTAGTGGAAATGTACTTAACAAGTGGATGCCAATTGTTACTTGGGACGTTAATCATTTTGCACTGCATCACAACCTTAGAACAGTAACTAGTTATTGTTTTAAATTTCAAAAGATTTTTTGGAAACTAAATTTTCTATTCAAATTATAGTTTTCTCATGTAGTTAGATAGTATTTTTGTCACAACGCCGCCGATTAAATTACCCTTCCCCTCTAAGGACTGGGCGGGAACTTATTTTTATCATTTATTTAAATATTGCGATGATTTTGGTTGTTGATTATATTTTCATAGTTATAAGGATTGTAAAAATTGGTTGACTGTCGTTTTATGAACGGTAATTTACTGGATAATGTCACAACGTTTAGGTTGATCGTGCTTCTCTATTTGCGCTTGTATTTGTCTCGCTCGCACGCTCGGCTCAGGTGGAACGTGACAAGGAGTCATGCATCGTGTGTGCAACCGGAGTTTATCATTTATTCAATTATAAAACATTATCAAGTTTAAGATAGTGTAAAATAAGGCAGCTATGTATATTATTGTGAAAATTTGGATTTTTATAAGTACAGCATGTTTCAATTTTATAGTTCTTTAGTATTTACACGGCCGCGCTATAAGGTCATAGCAATTATTTAAAACTCACTGGGTTTTTGATTTTAAGTTTTTTTAATTATTGTACTCTGTAACACCAAAAACCAAATTCTACAAATTCTTAAAGAAAATAATTAAAAATGTTCTACCAACTTATTTTAGCCCGTGCAGTCCTTATGGAGGGAGAAGATATTTTGTAGTTTCAAGATGGAATATAATGTCCTCAAATAAAGTTGTTTGCCGCAGGAAAATGAACGTTTTAGGAAAAGTAATTGTACCAAAATGTAGAGTTACTTGCTCTTACATTATTGACGCACTAGAAGAACTGGCCAGAGACGAATTTTATAGACGAAAGATGATTCTAGAAGTGAAAGCAAAAGGAGAAAAAGACACGCAATGCGGGAAAGATTGTTCGTTAATTTGTGACGACGATGAAAAGAAGCCGATGCACCTCGCCATGAATGATCATGTTAAGGAAATATTACAATTAGTTAATAGTATTGACGATAAAAAGTTTTCCGAGGGCGATATCAAAGATTTCATAAGCTTAGGCGAAGAGCTTAAGAATAAATTGCACGATAGTATGAAATCGGAACCGAATTTGGATGAATTAGATTACCAAAATGAAGCCAAAACAGATGTGCCCGCAGAAAAAAATGACACACAAATAGCTTTGCCTCTCGAGGTACAGGAAACTATGGATCCAATTGAAGTAGAAATTAAAGAAATTACTAAAATAGTGAGGATCAGAAATAAAGACGGCACATACAGAGAAGTGAAGAAAACCATAAAGATACAAAAGGAAACGAAAGTCATTGAGAATGTATCTAATATAAATTCGTCAAATGATAGGATGTTATATCAACCATCGACATCATCTTCTAAATCAACACCTTCGCGTGAAACGAGGATACAAATGATGAAGTTTAAAAATTGTAACGTACCTTATGAGATTCAACAAACAAAAGGGGTTGAATTAGGAAATAAATTAAGTGTTATACTTTGTGATAGTTTGTTTTTAAACAACGATTTAACTGAATCCGGCTTAGATTTAGATATGGAATATTTGAAATCTAAATATTTTTGTACGAACTGTCCAATTTGTAAAGAATTATCAAGCGATGTTTTTAACGTTCAAGACATTGAAGAACTCTATGAAAAATATCAGTTGTATGAAAAAAATGTGACTGTGGAAGATATGAAGGGCTTTAGTAACTGATAGAGAATCTAAACAAAAAATAAAATCAATAGAAAATATTCTTTCAGTATTAACTTGAAAACGATTTAAAGAAGTAAATTTTTACAAACATTTTGTAGTTAAAGTAACGTAAAATTTACAAATATTAAGAATTGACATATTCATTTTAAAATTACAATGTATATTAAGACTTTATACAATTTAAAAAATGAGATAGAACATGAAAATTTATACTTTGCTAAGTAACATTGATAATAACAATGACCAAAATAACTTTTCAAAATTCATTAATCTTCTAAAAAAATTTCGCGTAGTCCTTAGAAGTAACTTTAGTAAGCAAAATTTGGTATCTTCTTACATCATATTAAGTTAAGTAATTGTCCGCAGGCAGAGGGAAAATATCGAGATAATTATCACCCGGATGGCACGATTTTCCTATATTTCTTCTTCACTTAATAAAAAACAAACCTATAACGATCTTAATATATTGCTAAGGAATAATTTAAGAGAATTTTCCAAAACCCACAGATGTACAAAATCATTTCTAAGAGATGTCAAACTATACTACAATATAATTATTAATCAGAATCTCGAATCATTCAGTCTTTCGAATTTAAATGAAGAGACAAAAAAATTATTATCGAATTTAGTTTTTTGTGCATTGAAAAAAAATTCAAGCAACGAGAATTCATCAGATTTGAGTAAACTATCGAATTATGGCAAAGAAATATTTCAATGTGATATTTTCAAAATTCTATTATTATTACAAAATTATTTCACTGAAATTAACTTGGGCACTCGCCGATGTTTAAAATCAACAAGTCATAATAACGAAGAGAACAAAACTGTAAATTGTGATATACATTTGGATAAAATAATTTCTCTAATATGCTTACATTTTGAAAACAACCTGACTGAGGAAGTTAGAAATCTTGTACTTAAATTAGCAGATAATATTAGTATATGTAACAATGGGCATGGAAATGCATTAAATGAGCATAGTTCAGGAAGATTCAGTGTTCTTGAGAATTACGTTAAATTAGCAGAATACTTTTCAAACATTTTGCATCAAGCTAAAATTTGTTACGTACAACACCATCAAGTTCCCGTACTTTTGCCTATCACCACACTTAGAGCAACAGGCACTGCAGATATGTCGGGAAACGACCGAAATAAGCATATATTGACATCATTGTTAGAAAAAATTGATCAAACCAAAGACGTGGCTAAGTCGTTTTCGTCACATTGTATAGCAAAAGATATTGATAAATTTATAAGCGCCTGTGTAGAATTGAGTGAGAATCTAAAAAAGGTTACCGAACTAAGTGAAAACGGTCAAACGAGTCAGTGTGAGGAAAAATGCGAACCATGTAGTTGCGATGAAAGTGAAGAAGAAAATAAAGACAGTAAATGTGATGATGAGAAAGATAATATAGAGGAAAATAATATTGAGAAAGATAATATTGAAAATGACAATTTTGGGAAAGACAATATTGACAATGACAATATTGGAAAAGATATTATTGGGAAAGATGCTATTGTAAACAATAATATTGAGAATGTTGATATTCAGAAAGATTGTAATGTGAAAGACGACATTCAAGATTTTGGTAAGAGCAAATCGGATGTTGAAAAAAACAATATGAAGTCAGAGGGTTCAGTAGGATACTTTGAAAGGGAAGTCAAGACATCAAAAATTAAACGATTTGTCAAAAGTGATGGAACCGTGCGGGAGGAAATAGAAACTACTATAGTTACAGAGAAAATACACGACCCCGATGGAGATATTGTTGATATAGATCGAGATGATAGCAAGGACTTAGAAGAAGAAGCATAAAATTGATACAGTTCACCTGCCGTTAACCGGCGGTTGTTTTGCAATTTTATTAAATTATGTAATAATTTAATGCAAAAATATTGTAAAACATAACCTGGGTTTCCACTGCCTACAATCATGCTAATCCTATTTGAAAAGGAAAAAAATAGAGATTAAATATGTTATCGTTTAGGCAGTGTCAACTAACGGTAGAAAAACTACTTTATATGTTGATGGAGTTCTAAGTAATTTTAATTATTAACAAACCATAACAATTTCAGTGGTTTTCTTATTGAGTATTTTTTTAATTGTTCAAGATCTATGTTAACATTTTTTTAATGTCGTAAACAGATTATATTAGTGATCCTAGATTTGTTTAAATATTTATTCTTTAAGGAATAGAAATATTGCAAACATTTTTTGATCAGTGATTCCTGTGTTTAAACGGTTTTATTAAAAAAAGTACAAACCATCTGAAGTTCACAATTGAATAGACTACTTTGTAAACGTAAATTAATAAAAAAAAATCTGAGCTGAAAATTTTTTTTGCAAGGCATTTTCTTTTATCCTACAACATGTGATGATATTCTTAAAGGTATTGCCAAGTATACTTCTTTCATAAATATTTATATATACAGCGAGGTTGTTTTTTTTCTTAAATTGAATAGGGAGCTCTCGTTCAGTCCGAAACACTTGATAAATCTAAATACTCTCATCATTTTAAATTACATGTTATTTCTTATCTTTTTGTACCATATATTTGTACGTACGAAATTACATATTTTCATCGTTAATTCTGAAGGGTATTTTATCGGTAGCAGTATGTAAATAAGAATATACAGGACAGCGACTCTTTTTGCAGGAGGTTCAATGTTCTCTCAAAGTCTGTTATGCCACGTGCAATGCTGAGCATACGTTATATTTTATTTGAATTAGAAGAAATGGAGAGAGAGGATAATTTTAGATTAAAACGGTTTAAGGAGTTAAAGATGAAAAAGCAGAGTAAAGATGTCTCTGCTAAAGATGAAACAATGAAAACTGTTAAGGAAAATATAGCACCAACACCAATAGAAGTTAAATTAGACGATAAAAAACAAGATAAGCAAGTAAAAGAAAAGGAAGAAGAAAAGGAAAAGGAAAAGGTAAAGGAAAAGGAAAAGGAAAAGGAAAAGGAAAAGGAAAAGGAAAAGGAAAAGGAAAAGGAAAAGGAAAAGGAAAAGAAAACAGAAATTAAAAAGGAAATTAAAAAG
Source organism: Papilio memnon (assembly GCA_003118335.3). Lineage (NCBI taxonomy): Eukaryota > Metazoa > Arthropoda > Insecta > Lepidoptera > Papilionidae > Papilio > Papilio memnon. The sequence goes on from LD688989.1 coordinate 1,911,929, forward strand.
GAAAAGATAAAAGAAAGTATGATAGAACCTAATATAAACTTGAATTACGCACCAGAAAAAGACACAAACAAGTTAAAGAACCAAGGTGAATATAAAACAAACAATGATAAGGAAAAAGTTGGAAATGCACCATACGTTGACGAACCGTGGAATAACGAAATAGAAGCAAACCTTTGCAAATGCTCTCCTTTGTTTATGTCAATACAAGAAGTGTGTCAAGCTGAAATACCTGACACAATCCTCAATGTAGAATCAGATAAAAAGGTACAGGATACCACGTTGCATAAAGAGAAGGAAGTAAAGATTTCAGAAAACATTTCACCTTGTAACAGTACAGTTCTATTGAATTGGTTAAAGAAAACTTTAGAAGAAATAGCTTCGGAATGTCTTTGTGGTTTAAATAGGGATAAAAAAGAAAAAGAACAAGAAAAAGAAAAAGAAAAAGAAAAAGAAAAAGAAAAAGAAGACATTGCAGTATGTTCACAGAATATACGCAAATATTCTACAGAATTTAGTAAACTATCTGTCCATGATAGTACATTTAGTGTTAATTCTAAAGTTGAAGATAAACTTGGAAGTTATGAAAGTAAATACAAAGAAATCATAAAAGTATCACGATTACCGAACGAAGATGGTACTGTTCGACAGAAACGAAAAATAGTTACAGTCAGGACAGATAAAAGAAACCCTATGAAAGCCAAACCTGTTAGTAGTAAAAATAACAATGACCAAAATTCAGTATGTCCCTGTTCAGATTCAAGTAGTGGAAGTGAAGACAGTACGGAACAAAATAAAAGTTGGGAACGTGTTAAAGAAACTGATCAAAATGACAATGAAAAAGAACCGGATGTATTTCATCGACCAACAGACACTAGATCTGAACCTCTATGTACTAAATGTACGTGGGATAAACCTAAAATACGAACTTGTATATCAGCTGGGAATGTGGAAAATACAAACACCATGAGCACTATAACGTGTTACTACCCTAGTGATCGCAAAGTGTTTATAACCATTAACGATGAAGGTCGTGAAGTAATTGATAATACTAAAGAGATGCGATTACCTCTCGTTTCTGCCATCAATGTCAACTTTTGCGATGTAGCAAAGAATGTCATGTTGGACTTACGAGATTGTCAAGGTACGTGTAACGAAACAAATCAGCAAAGCAAATATATGATGGATGAAGACTTATCTAAAATTCCAGAACCAAAGAGATCTGCAAGTACTTGTATGTGTGACCAAGTAAATGAAGATTTTGAGACCGCTGAAAAATCCTGTCAGTCCAGTAATAACGTAGGCGTTGAAATTGAAGCTATGTTTAAGAATACTTCCACTGGCATGACGAGAATAGCGTATATATTTAATAAAGTAATAGTGAACAATACGAAGCATTCAGATGATGACCGGGGAAATACAACTTTGCAAGCGCATGAATTCTCATACATTTTTAGCAAAGTGAAAAAGGTAAGGCACGATCCACTTGATAAAAAAATTGAAGAGTCTCATCGAGCTGTTAACACAGATAATTTTTTTAAAGAATGTTCTACACGTACTACAATGTTTCCTTATATATTTAGTAGTTATCAAAGAAGTGAAGTTGACAATATGGTAAAAAGAGCCTGCTTTGATATTCCCGAATTTCCATACATTTTCAGTAAAATATCAACGAAGACACAATGTATTTGTAATACAAAATCTGTTGAAATCGATGCTTTATTTAATAATGCTTGTAAGCGTTCCTACAGTTGCACTTACATTTTTAACCATCTGAAAAATATACAAATAAATGCTATGATTAAAAATTCTTGCATGAATAAAGTTGACTTCCCGTATATTTTTAGTACGGTCCAAACTGAAATAGAAGATGAAACAAGCAAAGACGCCACATTAAGGACTGCAGAGATTGAAAACATGTTTAAAAATATACGGAAACCAGTTACCGATTTTACATATATTTTAAATCATGTTAATACAGTAAAAATAGCCGATATGTTTAAAGAGGCATGTAAGCAACATGAAGATTTTCCATATGTTTTTAGCAACATTGTAAATGAGCCTGATACTACGTATATGTTGCAAAAAATTAATGACAATTTATTGGAAAGTTGCAAACAATCGTGTAATTTTCCTTACATTTTTAGTAGTTCAAGAAATGATAATACTAACTATATACCTTGTAAAAAAATTAAAAAAAATCAAAGTCAATACTCCTATATATTTAGTAAAACGCCAGAAACAATGTCAAGAAATGATAAGGAATGCAAAAACATGTGTAAACAAGCATGCGTTCTTGATGATAAATTAACAGCTGTTATTAATAACATTTTATTAAATAAAACCACACGGAACTTCCAACAAGAAAGCTTAACACGGCTGAAGGTAATCAGTGATTTATTTAAAGAATCTATACGAAGTATGAACAGCGGTAAATATAAGTTTAAATATGTATACAATAATGAATGGAGCAATGACGTGGATAAGAAAACATCAACGGATATAATTTACATGTACTCAATGTGCGATGCATCTACTTCAACAGATGATGTTAATTGTGTAACAAATAAGACAGAAGTCACTGCAATATTTAAACAGACATGCAGATATAGAAGTGAACATAATTGTTTCCCCAACGAAGTGGAATGCCGAAAGACTGATATAGTACAGAGAGCAAGCGAAACCACTCTCCATGATATACAAAGGATTTGCAAAGATCCTTATAATTGCATTTTTAGTGAGATAAAAAACATCAATATAAAAATACCCAATCATGAAGAGCGATGTAATGCGAAATGTGGAACATCTGAATCAACTAAAAAGGTGCAAATGGAAGAAAAGCCCTCAGAAATATTAAGTGTTGTCGACATAAACACTATGTTCAAAAATTCATGCGGACGTAAGAACGAATTCACTTATGTCCTCAATAAACCTACAAACAAAAGATCTTGTGAACTGGCACGACGAACAACAGATTTAAGATTACAGCAGATGTCAGAGTTTGAAAATTACGATAATAATGATCGGGGAAAGTTGAATACCACAAATGTATGTGAACCAAATCAATTTATGAAAACACCAAACTTAATTAAAATAGACAGTATTTTTAAAGATTCGTGTCAACAAAAAAGTTCATTTACGTACGTACTAAATAAGCCAATTGAAGAAAAAGTCTCGTGTGAGTTAGTTTGCCGTACAAGTGATTCAAGAAGCCGTGAAATCGAAAAGTTATCTACAAAATCTAAGAACAGTACCTGTGGATACGAAACTTGCATTGTATGTAATCCAGATCGATGTCTCAATCCGAATTATGTTAAAATTGACAACATGGTTCGAAAAGCTTGCAAACAAAAGAATGAATTTACGTACGTATTGACTAAATTCGGTAACAAACCAGTTCAATTAGCACGACGAACAAGTCATTTAATACTTCATGAAATTAGCAAGATCAATGAGTTTAATTCTAAGACCGCTGGCGGCAAGACATTAAATATGGAAGGTAGTAGAACTGATTTTACTTGTTTGTTGCGCAAAGCATTGGAGTCTATAGAAATGATTAAATCGAATTCAGAAAAATACAGAAACGTCCCATCATTATATGACACAACTACATATGAAAGTGGTTATGTATACCATTTTAACAAAGTCAACCAAGAGAAAACGAGTGATTTAAATGCTCGTGCACAGAAGTCGCAAGAAATTGACAAAATGATTAAAGATGCTTGCATACTATCTAGTAATCCAAAATACGATTACATATTCCAGAAAGTTCCAAAACCTTGCACTTGCACATGTAACCGTGAAAATAAGAGAGGATTGGCGCGACCTTGCTCTTTATCTTATACTAATATTGTATGTGAAAAAATTAGGCCATGCAATTTTGAATCTCAGAGTACTTGTTCATTTGTTGACAAACGAAAACATAGATTTGTAATACAAATTCCAAATGCTAAGGAGAACTCAGGAATCTTTGGTATTGAAGTTATGTGGAAGTCGGGCAGCATGGTTGATAAGAATACTGCGCCTAAAAGTATACACATCGCAGCAAGTAAACGATCAATACCTAGAATATGTTCAGGTGTCAGCGAAAATACAATAAATAATAAGAAGAGTTCGTGTCGAAGTACCTGCAACAAATCAAATAAAATCAAAAGTGAAAGTAATGATGTTTCTTTAATTAGAAGAATGCTAGATTCTGTCAAGAACGTGTATGTACCATTCCTGAAACCATCCGTGTCTAAAGTAAAAAAGGAAGTATCTCAGCCTAAAGCAGATAATGTAACCAGTTTAACATCAAACTCGACGACGTCCTCGTATTCCTGGAAATCCAGCGTTATGAAAACGTGCCAAGCAGACATTGAATGCGTGGAAAAGAATATTTCATATTCAGGTTTTTCTTATGGTTCCTCGCTTGATTTTGTTTCTTATAAAAGCGAAGGAGTGGGTTCAGAATACGATTCAGCGGTCAGGTGTGATAACATAGAGGGGAGTACTGTATGCAAAAATATGAAGAATGCAGCCGAGAAGTTGTTGACATTTGATTTCGAAATTAATTCAGGTAGTTCCTTGAACACTAAGGATTCTGTAACTTCAGCCAAAGCGAGTCATAGTATTAAATTTAATACAGACCTTTCTGAACACTGTCTGAAGTGTGGAAGAATGAAATTTAAACCGATAACAGTATGTTCAAAGTGTAGTCTTGCACAGAACCAACAAGTTTATAGATTAAGCAAATCTCCGAAACCCTCGTGTACTAGCAGGCAAAATAAGAATATATTAAATTTCTCATGTTCTTGTATTGCTGTTTCCGTACCCAAGAATGCTAATGAACCTGATTACTGGTACACTCTTAATAAACGAAAGAAAGTCGTTATTACTTCGAAAGAATGTCTCCCAGCTTCAGAACAAAATGTTTTAAACAAATGTAAACCGCCGATTCGAAAAAGTCGATCATACGATGATAACGATTGCTGCTCTTCCAAAAACTCCAGCTTCTTTTAAGTCCATTTTAGCTTAGATAACCACCACTCTGTATGTTCCTGATATATTTAAAAGTCATTCTTTCTCCGTAGATGTTATCAATTAAAATTATGCTTAGTTTAGATTTAATACATTGATATGGTTATAAAATTTTCTGTCATTAAAATTTGAAACATGTATTGTAGTTTTATTTTACTCGACCTTTACATAGTTCATGAAAGCCTCATTAATCATCAAATCAAAGCAGGCATATTAGAAATAATTATAAAGAGGAAACATTTGAATTTTGATATGTATTAAAAAAACCTGAAAACTACTGTACTGATTTCAAACATGTACCATTAGAGAGAGTACCATTTACCAAAGATTTATTACTACATTTTTCTTGATTCTGCGTAACGAAGTCGCGTGCAACATCTAGTCAAAAATGTAGAACTCCACACTTTATTATTTTTGAACAAACATGGACGAGTACAGAGAAAGTTAAAAACGTTACGTTTAAATAGCAATGAACTTGCAAATAAGACTTAAAAGTTATCGGTTTCACATACAATTGTCTTAATTTAGTTTTACAATCGAGTTTTACACTAAGAAATGCATTCCGGGTCGATCGTCTAGACTGGTCGTGATGGAAATAAAGCGCGACCGTGGAATAATTAGCGATGCTCCGATTGTTGGCATCCTATGCCAGATAATTAGTGGATTGCAAAACGACTGACAAACGTTTCGGACTCTGTTGTACTCTTGTTAGATTCTGTGCGTGCGGGAGTATTACACGTTTGTAATCTAGGGATGTCAATACAGTATTAGAATAATCTAAATCTTAAACATTTGATCCCTGTTTATAAGGAATTGATTAGAAGCAATTACACGCACCAACAAATACCACATTTTTACTTATTCCCAATAATAACTTAGAAAGTGGACGAAAACGTACAGACGAATGAGAACGTAGCGCCAACGACAAAATACCTATTTTTCAATAACCCAATATTTTACTTCAGTTCCCCCTGTTACAAGCAATAATAATGTTTTAACAATAAGCATTAGTATATTTAACACCTAGTGAACATCACATATCTCAAATTAGCCAGCCCTAGTTTTAGCGGGGCGTTTGGCAAGCAGCCAGCCGGCGTAGTACGCAGACGTGACGTCAGAGGCATTCCGACGAGTTATGCCGTCTAGCCCACAGAGGAGACATCCATCGTGAGTCGGTGGTTAGCACCACAGCCTAGGACGTGATATATCGTGTGGGTGGTAGTTTAGAATTTGATGAATTCAGTACTGGTGTTAGGACCACCGGCGGCGAATAAAATTAGAGTTGATCAAAGTATCAGACATACATTTTATTACAAATTACAGTCGAAATTAGCTGCGAGAGACCAAGAGACCGCGATTATCTCGCTTATAAAGTTTTTCTACTTCAAGGTTTGACTGTACTTTGAAAGGATGGACTAGTTCATATCCGATAGCGACTGTTAAAATAAGATCGATTGTACAGTCGAGGAAATCTGCGGTGTTCAAATTCAGGAAAAAGGGAAAAGCAACTGGCCGTGTATCACTAACCGACTTTTTTTTGGTATAGATAAATTTATAAGCTGCGTTGAATTGGTTTACGTTCGTCGTCTTGTTTCAAAATAATCAAACGATTGCAGCATTTACGGTGGAACATTGCCAGTATCACCGACTGTACCAGTTCAAAAATCCATTCTCCACATTTCATCTTAGGAGTAAATCTTATAATACTAATTTTACTTCTTACTAACATTATAAATGCGAAAGTTTAGATGGATGGATGGATGGATGGATGGA
>LD688989.1:1971376-1982096 GCA_003118335.3 Papilio memnon
TTATATTGAATGTTATGACTCACTTTTAATTATGCGTTTGACGTATAGAGATAAAATATGAAAGTTTCTGTTGAATTAAATGAGCCGTATTCTGTGTTCGGTTTAATTGTTAACATGTTTTTGTTTTATAACTAGCTTTCGTCTTCGACTCCGTCTGTGTGAAATAAAAAAAACAAAAGCAAGTAGCCCATGTGTTCTTCCAAATTATCCTCTACATCTGTGCTAAATTTCATGGAGATCCATTCAGCAGTTTAGGCTACAAACATCCATCCTTCCATCGAATCTTTCGCGTTTGTAATATTAGTAAGATATAGGACTTATGTTATATATTGCCGTCTCTTTCACTCTCTTTGAGAAAACAATGACTATCGGCCGAATGCTGAAACGAATTTAAAGCACTTCGCTTCGTAATCGTCGTTTACACTCTAACTGATGTCAAAAATTAGTGTAATTTGGAGTTTAAACGTGGCTTTATCAATTAAAACGCTGTTACATAAATGTCGTTTGAGTATTCGGTTGCTTAGTATATTTTACAAGTGTAAACGCAGTCTAAAGCCACAGTAACCGAAAAATGTTTTTACAAACGTACTCTATGAAAGAAGTCTCAAATAAACCAACCGACGGAATGTCCCGTGGCGGTGTGTCAGCAAAAAAAAAGAAAAAAACGAATACGCAGTCAGTGTGCTTGATGACTTTGCAGTTTGGGACGCTTTTAGGATTTCAGGTGAGGTTTAATGCTGAGATTTATTTTCATTACTTAGTTATAGTTTTATAACTTAAAATAAAGCAAGATTGAAGTTCTGTCTAATATGATTGCTTAGCCTAACTTAATGATAAATTATTATAGGACATTTCTTTAACAAAGAAATTTTCTTTTTACAAATATATTACTAATGGCTTTCGCCCGCGACTCCGTCCGCGTGGAATTAAATAAAACAAAAATGATTAGCCTATGCGTTCTTCCAGACTATCCCCTACATCTATACCAAGTTTCATCAAAATCCGTTCAGCCGTTTAGACTACAAACTCTAACAAACATCCATCCATCCATCCATCTAAACTTTCACATTTATAATATTACTAGCTTTCGCCCGCGACTCCGTCCGCGTGTAATTAAAAAAAAACAAAAGTGAGTAGCCTATGTGTTCTTCCAGACTATTATCTACATCTATACCAAGTTTCATCAAAATCCGTTCCGCCGTTTAGACTACAAACTCTAACAGACATCCATCCATCTAAACTTTCACATTTATAATATTAGTATAATATGATTATCATATATTAGAGACTCGAGGAAGATAGAGTTAAAGGGAAATAGAGAATGATCGTCAACAGCTGTTGTGTAGAAAGGGAACACGATAACAGTAGGGAAAAACGGCTAATGCTTTCTGATAACTATGAACTCTGTAAAATGTCTTGCAGTGTAATTCCACCGTGTGAACAATTGTGTTAAAAGATATTGTCTCTATATTTCCAAAGACAGGGACACAATTTTTTATTCAATTGTTTTGACAGTATAACTATGAAGGTTTCACAAAATTAACGTGTTTTATTCAAAGGCTTTAAACTATTGATTAAGGGTTATCGCGCATTATTCAACTCTTCACCCACAATTTTATATCCCGCTGAATGACGGTGCTAAAGTAGTAACGAGTGATCCCGTTTGCGAGGCGGCACTACGATAGTTGGTTGAGCAGTGGATCAATGCGCAATAACCTTAAAACGTGCAAAGTGAGCGCGTTATGTATACTTTAAAAGCTATATACATATACCAGTACTAGCTATTGCCCTCGACGTCAAGATTAACAAAGCCTATAATATGCCCGTCTATGTCAGCTACCATCCAATGAAAGTTCCGTCGAAATCGGCCCTTTCGGAGATTACCCGGAACAAACGCAGCTTACGGACAGACAGACAGATATACAAAAAAAATGTAAATGCGATTTTCGTTATCAGCAACGAAAATACATCTTAAAGTTTTCTTTTGATATTACAAACAGACACTCCAATTTTATTATATGTATAGATACAGTATACAGTAGCAGTTGTGTAAGCCGTGAATAATGCTTGCCTGTATTTAGCCGTTCTATTAACACATTTTCCGCCTTTGATCTTTGCGCCGATCGGTTGCGCTTAACATTTTCTATTTCTGTACCAATTGTTATAATAAAGGAATAATAGATCGGGCTAGTATTTACATAACGCGTATATTTTTATTAAGGGTAGACGCTGGTTGTTTTAATACAGCAAAATCATTTAAATAAGAGTAAAAGCAGCTTAATTTTTATTTAAAAAGATGTCGACCGCGACACTTTCCGCGCGGAATTAAAAAGACTATGCTCTACACGTATGTCAAATTTCATGGATATCCATTTACCCGTTTACTAAATGCCTTCTTACAAACATCCATCCAAACATACTAAATTTCGCATTTATGATATTAGTAAAATTACAGATTTATGGCCGTTTCCCAACTTTTAACCATTCGATAGTGCTGTTTGTTCGATAACTTCATGAGATGCGTTTCCGAAATACGTAAGAATTTTAGTCCGTTGAAACTTAGTTCAATCGGACATTAATGAATAATTAGGTAATAATAAAAAAATGGTAACTTCAGGAACCCAGTATTAATTGATTATTTTTGTTCAAAAAAGCTTTTTGTCGATATATTTAGTGTTAACACGAATGGATAAGATCCGAAATGAGCATATTAGAGGAAGTTTGAGAGTAGCCCCAGTGGTAGAGAAGATAAGGAGTAAAAGGTTAGCATGGTATGGGCATGTTATGAGGATGAATCGCATGTAAGGAGAACGTTAGTTATGAGTGTGGAAGGGTACTACGTTAGAGGTAGACTTAGAAAGAGATGGATGGATTGCGTGAAAGGTGACATGATAGAGTTATGTGGAGGACAAAAACCTGTTACGCCACTGCGGGAGTAGGATAAAGGAAGATGCTGATGATATTTAGTATTATTCGGAAGGTTTTTAATACTCTCGAATAATAATACTACATCTAAAAATATCTTTACAGATGAGTCATGAATTTCCGAGTCGTTGGCTTAAAGCGTTAAAGTAAAAAGTATACAGTTTTTGTGATCAGATCTCACGCTAAGCTGTGATAAATTTACTAACTTAACGTAACGGAAACACGTTAAGAAAATATCAAATTAAATCAATTACTTATATCGAATCATCTTTCACTGTTTAATTAATAGATAAACCATCGTATTGTTGATTCTGTTGGAGTCTGAGACTACTAGCTTTCGACCCCGACTCCATCCGCGTGGTTTTAAACAACAAAAGTGAATATATCTGTTCTTCCGGACTATCCCCTATATGTATGCCGAATTTAATTAAGATCCATTCAGCAGTTTAGGCTACAGACTTACATCTTAACTTTCGCATTTATAATATTAGTATAAAAATATTTTTATGAAACATACATCACTTTAACTGTCTTTGTTTAAATAAGAGACAAAACAATGCGCAGTTTACAATCGCTTAGTACAGTTGGTCAGTAGCGACTGAGATTAGATTTTATGGACTTACTGGTGCCAGTTAGCGTTCACATTGTGCCAATTGATTACCAACTCTACTGGCCTAAGTGTAACCGCGCATTATCTTAGAAAACATGTGTACGGCTATTTAGGAAAATTCCGGACATCTGCGATGCTAAAACTTTTAACTTACGGTGAAGTTGAATGCGTCTAGTTTTTTCCATTCGTTTCGCTAATGATGTACATTACGCAGTTCTTTATTTATTATTCCTTAGTCCAGGAACCTTATATCCTCATTACGGAAGGATAGTCTAGAGTCAAATATGTTAGGGAAAGTTGTTCTTTAGGATTTGACTAGAATTAATAAAAATATTCCTATTGTAACATTCAAAAGATTCTAAAGTTATGCTCTTACTTTGTAATTAACTAGCTGTTGCTCGCCGTCCGCGTCCGCGTCGCTTCGTCCGCGTGGAATAAAAGAAGTCTATGTTACTCAGTGGTTCTGTAGCTTTTTAATGGTGCAAGAATTTTTGAAATCGGCCCAGTAGTTTCTGAGTTATTTCAATACATACAAAAATACAATACTTTCCTCTTTATAACGTTAGTATAGATTAGAGACCCGCCACGGCTTCGCACGGGTCCAATGTTAACAGCATTCTTCGAACATGCTGATGCTACGTAAGAAAGGATGTTCCGTGAACTATATCCCTTACTTTGCTGCTCACTAATCTGGTCTTAAAAATAATAACTAAAACACTATAGAGTTTTTTGTATTCTTTGTTGACTTAAAAAAGTAGATTAAAAGATTAATGCAATATGTAACCCAGTGGCTTTATCTGACAGATCTGACGTGAATAGAATAAAAAGGCAGTTTTTTGTTTTTGACGAAACAATCGAAAGTCTACTGAATTAAAGAAGTTGAAAGTTTTTGTTAGAACACAAGAGATTCGAATGGTTTTAGTTGATTTAAGTGACTAAACTGTGTACGTCTGTCATCTGTGTGTTCTTCTGCTTTAGTGTTTTTCTTTGTCTATACTATACTTAATCTGGTTGTGAACTTTGAACATGCAATTGGTGTACCTTTTTAATAAATAAATAAATAAATAAAGTACTGTCAGAATGCTGATGCTTTTGTGCAGAGAAATAATTAAAAGTTGTTCTCACGAAAATGTATTCCTTAGAGTGTGGGCACATCTGAAACTAAACTATCGCACGACTGTAGTCACGCTTTGATTCCTATCTTATATGGAGGTGCATTACTCGATGTTTAGTCGTGCAACTAAACAGTTGAAGTAGCTGCGAAACAATCGACAATCGAACAACAGTTGTGCGATTGTTTAGTCAAAGGTGTGAGCTCTTAGTTGTAACATACAAGTATATTTCTCCTACACACCATTTTATGAGTTATTAGTAATTTCATTCAACCTATTTATAATATTTGTCATTTATTGCTTACCAAATATGGTTTATGATTTCTTGTTTTGTCTTAATCAATACTAAAACATTAATTAAAACTAAATTAAGTCGTAAACTATAATAAATTAGTATCTAAGTATATACAATAAATGTTGCCATACCGCGAATTAATTTCCCGGGCTGTCATTACTCAAATATTGGCGGCAAAGTTTATTGCAGTGCGCGATCTAATTAGGGTTGTGCAACACTCGAGCGGTTGAAACTTTGCGTAACGTCAATAAAGTTGTCAAAGTGACTGTAGATATGCAATATCTGACAATGATCACGATATGCAATTTATTTTATATTGTCTTGTAGAAAACTAACTCCTCAAAGCCCTCTAATGATTACTTGACAGCTTTATAGTGTACTAGTTCCTCGGGACATCGTCCGCGTGGATTTAAAAAAAAAACAAAAGTGAGTAGCCTATGTGTCTGACTATCTTCTATATCTATAACACATTTTATCGAAATCCGTTCAGTTGTTTAGGCTACAAACTCTAACATCCATCTAATCTTTCCCATTTATAATATTAGAGTGATTTCCCACAATAAATCTGCCCTAAGGGACGCTATTTAACAATTCTAAGTGTGGTAGTAAACAATTGAAACTTGTTTCAAGAAAACAAAACTGTAAAACCTATATGTTCTTCCAGACTATTCTCTACATCTATACCAAATTTCATCGAAATATGTTCAGCAGTTTAGGCTACACATTCGGACAAACATCCATCTGAACTTTCACATTTATAATATTAGTAAGATCATATCCAAATCATTCTTACAATGTTATTGGTCTTACGTATTTAACAATAGATCACGTATTAAATTACATTTAGCAACCCATACTTATTTTTAAGAATAACAAATAGGGTATCAATTTCCAAACATTCGCAATCAGAGTAAAATAACATTGTTACTACGATAGCTCTGGACGAACGAGGTTAAACTTACCCACCAGCCGTAAGATCTAATCACAACTATCAGTTAGTTAAACAAATAGCTAGAACTTAGTTCTCATTTCTATTCAATTCTTATCGTGAGATTCCACTGAATCAACTGTACATCATATGGCTGTCTCGGTTTTTCTAAAACAAGTGAAAGAGTTGTTAAACAATCTATAATTACTTGGTCTATGGTCGGCGATAAATCTGCTCGCATATACGAGTACTTTTCACCGAGGGGCTCAGAGACTACCTTAAGTTAGAGGTGACTGGTCCATAGTCAATCACACAGTGTGTGCGTGTTAGTTGACTTCCCATCTTTGATGTACACATGTGCAGGTTGCATCACGATGTTTCCATCAATACTCGTATAAGAACGCCGGGTATATATGAATTCAATGGTAGAAAAACACATTGGTACATGGCGGGATTCGAACTTAGGACTTCCATATTTTGTCCCCTACTATCTGTCGGAATAACTGCCGTCACAGAATCACGCACGAATCGAGTCCGAGATCGATTTGCGAACTAATTCGTTACAACGATCGTTGCGCAATTCGATTGTTACTTGAATATGATGAAAGCACAAACACCAGTCACGAATTGACACAAATTATATCGAAAACATTATGTGGACACATTTTTTCTTATTGTAATTTAAGGAGAACAGCAAATTGATGATTGATACACACGTGCAGAATCGATTACTGTATCGATTTAACTTACTTCTGGGAAATGTTGGCAGAATGAACCTGAGCTGTGAAACATATGAACGAAACATTAAAATAAATACGTATTCTAGTTATGAAGGAAAATAATGATATCATTATCGAATTATCATGAACATTAAAATTACTAATTGATAACATATAATATAATAGAATAGAAAGATGGAGATAGAGTAATAGTTTGAACGTAGCCTTAAATCTTTTTATACCCTGTAATTTAAAAGAAAACGAAATAATCGGAAAGGATATTAGGAATACCTTTTAAAATACCTGAGAGTTTTATACATGTATTTTTAATTATCACTCGGAACTCGGGCCTTTGGTATAAAGACAGCTGCGCCAACTGCCCGCTAATTAATCCTTATTACGTACGTCACGCTACACTGTCTTATATGTGTTATTAAATCAAATCAAAATCGATGTGAGAAAAATATAGAGATAATTGATAACCTCCTTCTTTTGGGAAGTCGGATAAATGGTATGGATTGATACAATATCCGGCTATAAGTTTGTAGAATAATTTCTGAAATATTCTCTCACAATTTATTACTTATTATACAATTCCTACAAAACTACTATTAAATTGAAAGTGGTTAAAAATTTAAATGTTTGTAATTTTCATTTATTAATGTGTAAAGATCGTCGGTGGCTTAGTGGTTAAAGCACTCGACTTGTAATCTAGAGGTCTTGGGTTCGAATCCTGCCGCCATGTACCAATGTCATTTTCGATTTTTCTAATTTTCATATGTACATAATTTACCCGACGTTCTTACGGTGAAGGAAAACATCGTGATGCCTGCACATTTCGGCGAAGAAATTCAAAGATATGTGTGAAGTCAACCAACCCGCACTTGGCCAGCGTGGTTGACTATGGCCTAGTCACCCTAACTTAGGGTAGGCTCCGAGCCCCTTAGTGGGGATGTATAGTGAGCTGGTGATGATGATGATGCTGAATTTGGAACATTTAATAAAGAATTTATTTAATGTAAATTAACTTCAGTTAGCATTTTAAAAATATTTAAAAATAAGACTTTTTAATATTGACTTTGAATAAAACGAGTAGAAAGAGACTGGAATAAAACATTTCCACGAATCTAAAAGAAATAAGAAAGAACCTTTTGTTAGTTGTAGAATTAAAATAGAGTTAATTACAAACGTTTAAGATTCGTTATTAACTGTTTGTTTTCTTCTTAATGAAAGAAATGATTTAAATGTAATTAATTGGAAAATAAAATGTTACTTTTCTTGTTTAGAAGTACGACAATTAGAAGTACAAAATTATTCAAATTTGAACAGAGTTTAATTCTTTTAATTTTTCGGAATAGTTTATCATCGTGGCAATGCTTTTGTTTTTTTTTTTTAAGTTTGAAATATTTAAATGTAACAATCCAAAAAAAATTGAACGCCATTCCACGAATGTATCTGGAAAAATATTTCCACGTTCACGCACAAACAACGTCGAACACGGATAGCAAATAAAGTAAAAGAACACACCGATACGAGTCGACACTCGAAAACATTAACAAGCGTTGTGTGAAATCTCACACGCGAATAAATTACGCAATTGAATTAATTCTGTCACTCAATCGCTTGTATGGCACTTGGACCCCATTGAGCTGCGAGTGAAATTGGTTTTAAGCCAATTAGATGGTGCTGAGGCTTTTTACCGCTCGAAAGTATGCTGTAAAAATTGTTTTGTTAAAGCAAAAAGTAATTCGCACATCGTTCAACAGTTTTGACTCACACTACAACAATGTTCAAAGATACTAGCTTTCGCACGCGACGATGTCGGCGTCGAATTGAAAAAAGTAAGTAAGCTATGTGTTCTTGACGGTGATGTTGAGGATCTAGACCAAACATCTATCCATCCACTTTAAGCTTTCGCATTAAATATATTAGTAAGATGTTTTAACTCACATAATTATGGCAAAGATACCCATGGCCAAACGGATTGAGGTGGTAAAAGATTAGTGGCCAATTGTCGGTAGACGGCAAGAATTCCATCGGTTAACCATCAGCCACAGACTGATTACAGAACTAGAAAGACTGCTGAGAGAATAGGACATCCCCTGTTAAAAGCTGATATGATGATAAGCGGTTTTAATACTAACTATTACTACTGTCCTACTACCTACTACTACTGTACTGCTGTCCTGTCGTTGTATACGGAGATCTGAAGACAGCTTTCAGTACAGTGACACACGATGATCAAGATGATGTTATACAAAAACTTTCTGCCTCGCACAGCCGCTTTTTGGAATGATTAATCCTCGGCGTTATTTCTAAATCAGTATAGGTCTTTTAAGAAGCCTACCATTTTTTCATTTACTCAAAGGCCGGCAACCGATAGCTCCTCTGGTGTTGCCACCGCTCGTTTAGCCCCTTGTATTATAAAAAAATGATAGATAAACGAAAGTAGATGTTATATAAAATGGTATCAATTCGGCTAAAACAACATCCAAGGTAACCTTGTCTTAACCACACTGTACAATAGAACAAAGGATCACAGGAAGTGTCTAAGCCACGGATGCGATCAAAACATTTCCTCCGAACGTAACACCTTGTCTGTCTGTTTATTCAAATTCAAACACCAGTCGGAATACGAAACAAGGGCGTGGAAACGAATGAAGCTGACCTTATATTTAACACAAACTTAAGTAAACAATTAGGACATAAGTGGAAACTTTAGTTGTGAATAATTGTTGTAAGAACTTTTTGAAGGTAAACTAAACAATTTGCCTATTAAATGCTACTTCTGGAGAAATAATGATAGAATCGAGGTTGAATAATGTTTTATAAACCTTAATATTTGGTTTTTTGGCTGACCTGCCTGTTGACAACCCTACTTGGCAATTCGTGAATCTATTTGTACGCTTTAGAGCGGGCGCACACCTTTGACTTAACTATCGGACAACTGTTATGCGATTGTCGATTGTTTCGCAATTCAACTGTTTAGTTGCACAACCAAAACCGAGTAGTGTAATTATAAGCTCAGCGCGACTAAAAAACTGAACTATAGTTCGCTTTATAGGACTAAATATGTACGTTACAAATATAAAAATTACATATTCTATGTAATTTCCCTGTGTTAAGATTACGATATGCGTAAGATATCAGAGTCGAGTTTTCGAAGAAATCCCTTCCCAGTATATTTCCACGGAAAACGTATATCCGAAAAGTAACCAATTGTAACGGCGTTAGTGGAAAAATATATATTATATGTATCTCATGATCCGTAGGTTTTTCCCCCAAACTAAGCCAATTTGTATGAATGAAAGAGCGCTTCCTGTCACCCCCCTTCATCTTGCTTTTTGACTATAGAAAAACGGACTAGGCACAGAACTACTTTTAGTATTAAGTTCTGCCACATTTCTTTAGGGTTAGGCACAAGAATCAATCACGTGCAGATCACTGGAGTGCTTATGAACGCATAATGACTCAACATTTTTTATTTATGTAAAACGAGCAAAGCAAGTTTAGAAATTATTGTTTGTTTCTTGACTTGATGCTGACTAAAAGACCACGTGCTATCGCGACAGATCCTGTCAGTTAATAGTCAAAGATCTAGCCGATGGAAATTTTATTCCGCGAATATAATCTGCATAAGAATGGGTTTTCCGGTGACGTAACATCGGTACTGAATAAAGATTGGAACGTATTATTTTGTTCTACCCTCCATCCGTTAGATTAACAGAAACAATACAGATCGGTTTAATGAAAGAAGTTGTTCGTCAAATTTTATTACTTACTAGAAATCTGCCTTTAAAAAGAATAAATTTTTCTTCACAACATTACCTTAGATAACAACTAGCTTTCGCCCGCGACTCCGTCCGCCTGGAATAAAAAAAAAACAAAAGAAAGTAGCCTATGTGTTCTATGCCAAATTTCATCAAGATCCGTTCAGCCGTTTTGTGTACAAACTCTAACAAACATCCATCCATCCATACATCTAAACTTTTACATTCATAATATTAGTATGATTTTTGATAAGACCCGATCACATATCGGGTATAATTAACTGTTTTCTCAATTTTATTTGTAGATCACGTTTTAGTGTCAAAGGTTTCATTACGTGATAAAAATATTATGTTAAAAACA
>LD688989.1:1990686-2004614 GCA_003118335.3 Papilio memnon
GGATTATATGTATAATACACTAGCTTTCGACCGCGACTCCGTCCGCGTGGAATTAAAAAACAAAAGTGAGTAACCTATGTGTCCAGACTATCCTCTACGTCTATGCCATATTTCATCGAGATCCGTTTAGTCGTTTAGGCTACAAACTCTAAGAAACATCCATCCATCTAAATTTTCGCATTTATAATATTAGTAAGATGTATAAAATAGTACAAAAATACTATTACTATGGGTTTCTAATGTGATATCGTAAAAACATTTTCATATCAGCATTGGACCCGTGAAAAGCCGGAGCGAGTCGCTAGTCGATTTTTAAGACATCACGTCAAAAATTAATATGTTTGATTAATTTTTGCAATAGCATTTCTGGGGTGATTTTTAATATTGCTAACTACTTAAGTATACTCATACTGAGCAATGGGTATTTACTAAACCACAAGACTTGTTAGACAATAGGCGACCTGTGTAAAATACATATAGGAAATATTGTTTAATGCTTCACTTTCCAAGTATCGCATGAATGGATGAGACATTGGAATATGACATAATGTGCAATGTATTGAATTTTAATGTATAAATTAATCAGCCTTTGACAACTATAGACTTTATATTTTATTATCAACTAGCTGTTCCCGTGCGGCTTCATCCGCATGAAATTATAAAAACTTTATTTCATTGTTTACCTACATTTGTCAAATTATCAATTGCAAATGTCAAAATGACATGACATGATGACAAACGATGGCAATCTTGCTTCCTTGATGTTGGCAGCAACTTATGATCTCTTTCCCACTTTAGGGTTTTTATCCAAAATAGTCACCCCCCTAAGTTTAATGGCGTGAAAATATATAGCCTAAAGCGTGACGTAAGTGTAGGTCTTTTAATTAAAAAAATAATTATTCAAAAATATGGTGTGATTGCTGACATCTTAGGCAACAAAGAAGTGTGTGTTTATGCTTTATTATATGATATAATAGTATAGATTATGCAGGAGAGAAATGCCCCTTCCTAGAGACTTTAAAAATGTAGGAATACTATGAATAAGACCATATTAGTGGTACAAGACATAGCTTAGTTCAGCGGCTGGCAACGTCCGTGTATATTATGTAAGAAGTTGTAACATAGTGGTCCTTGGTCCAGAAAGGTCAAAAGGTGAAGGTAATGACTACAATAATTCTTCCCTGACATTGTAAGTGATCTTAGGAACATTTTTATCCTGGATTATAACATCGTGTTTTGATATTTGATGATCAAACGGGATGGGGTTTTTACCTTTCAATTTTAATCTTTTTTTTTTCATATGACAAACAAAATAATGGTACACACCGCTATATAATGAAGTAAGCACATTTAATTGTAAACAATATCTTTTAAATCGAAAATTTTTAATCAACGTCAAATGAAAGATGCAAAATCAAATGAAATTAGTTCAACTTTATCGCGAAGATAATCACAAATAAAATTCATTAAAACCTTCTTAATTTATAGCCCGCTGAGTTTATTCAAAAGTTATAAAAACCCGCGATTTTATATCTGTATGCAAATTGACCGCGTCCACGAAATGCGAGGCGTCCAATTCATTATGCTAAATGATAGTGTCGTATTAAGTCATAAAATAAACGAATAACTAATTTGACACGACAGGAATATGTTTTAATGATAATAAAAAGTAATTAAAACCAAGATGAGAAATGCCCAGTATGGGTTGACTTCACACATCTTTGAATTTCTTTACCGATATAAATGTACATATTAATTAAAATCGAAAATAAAATAGATAAGGAATATGTCCCCTCTATCGACTAAAGGCTATGGTCAGCAGTCGGATGCCTATTTAGTCATGTTCCGGTGGCCACTTCCTCGTTTGTCACATAATACTATAAAAACTCATTAGTACATGGTTTTGTACAATGGACAACGGATACCAAATCTTGTATGTAACTCCTTAGCCTCTAATCCTGATACCGGGTAAGAACTGTGAAAAAATACTATGCTGTGAGATTTGATATCTTCTAGCTATATCAATATATATATATATATAATAAAATTACAGTGTATGTAATATCAAAAGAAAAATTCCAGATTTCGGGAAGATAATGTATTTGCGTTGCTGATAACGAAAATCGCATTTAAAAATTTTTGTCTGTCTGTCCGCAAGCATTTGTTCTGGGTAATCTCCGAAACGGCTGGACATATTTCGACCGGAATTTCACTGAAGTGTAGCTACATAGACGGGCATATTATAGACTACTTTTTTTATCTTAATTTGTGGATGAAGTCGCGGGCAATAGCTAGTGTTGAATAAAAATTATTGATATAAAAATATGCGTTGCCTTGGTGAAATTAATACGGCGTACGTTTAACAACCTTGATATTTCAATTCGCAATTAAACCAGTTACGAGCCGTCATAAAAAATCATTCAACGTTATTGAATAGTACAGTTATAAAAATGTTTTCATTTATGTTATTTTCTCTCTTAAATTATATCTTATTTTAGTATATCTCATTACAAAATTATCATCTAACGGCCGAATACTGAATTTTAGACACTTCGCTTAACACCGCTATTAAAGTGGCCTTATACACACACATATACAAATACACATGTAAATATATATATATATATATATATATATATGTAAATATATATATATATATATATATATATATATTTATATATTATATATTTATATATATATTTTATAATAAAAGGGGGCAAACGAGCGGCGTGAACACCGAGGTGGTCAACGACGCCCATGGACATCCGTAACACCAGAGGAACTACAGATGCGTTGCCGGCCTTTGAGGAAATGATAGGCTCGCTTCTTGAAGGACCCTAAGTCATATTGGTTTGGAAACACCGCCGAGGACAGACATATATATATATATATATATATATATATATATATATATATATATACTTACATATTTAAATGCTTTTTCAATATTCGGCTGTAAATCTTGTAAACATCCAAACATCACTTTCTGAGTACACCTATTGCACTATTTTATACAATCAGAAATGTTAAAATTAAGTACATATTTTGAGTTTTAGATAAGTGAAATTGTATGTTACAATATGTAAGAGATGGTATATTTTTTCTTAAATATTGCTATTTAAGGGATAAGGTAGAGGGCACATTGTATTCGTTGTTTATTTAAGCGTTTATTTGGAATAATAACCCTTTATCAATCGATTCGAAACTAATAGTGTATTGACACTTTAATTTAATTCTTATTTAATTATGAATGCGAACGTTTAGATGGATGGATGTTTGTTAGAGTTTGTAGCCTAAACGGCTGAACGGATATCCATGTAATTCGGCACAGATGTAGAGCACAGTCTGGAAGAACACATAGGCTACTTTTTATCCTGGAAATAGTTACGATTCCCGTGGGATACATTAATTTTATTTTTTTACTGTTTACTCGATAGTTCTGCAACGGTTCAACATATCTTATTGAAATTTGGCACAGATATAAAACGAAGTTTGGAGTACACATGGGATGAAATTCACCCTCGAAAAATATCCGGTTCCCGAGGGATACGCTTTTGTTATTTACATAGTTCGTATGTTTCCTAATACCACGCGGACGAAGTCGCGGGCAACAGCTAGTTTTCAATAAAATGTTCTGAATTGATTCTCGATAAATATTAATTCTCTAACTACTAAGGACCATTTATAATATTATCCGACTGATTTTTAAGATTTGTGTCCCCGCTGCGAGGCGGTGGGTGTTCCGAATTGTTTTTTTATTATTCTTACATTATTTATGATGAGGTTCATCATCTTTAGTTAATTGATGCTTAATCATTTAGAATTAAGTCTATATTTGCAAGTCACTTGCCTTCGGGTAATCATTTATTTATTCATTTTTTTATTCGAATATAATTCAAATGTGACGGTTATAAAAGAATTAATAATTCTAGGACTTGAATAGTTTTGTTGTATGTTCTTTATGTATGCAATTAAAATGCTATAACATTTTAATCTATAATATAATAAAGCGTAAACACACATTTCTTTGTTGTCTAATATGTCAGCAATCACAGAATATTTTTGAATAATTCTTTGTTTAATAAAAAGCCCTACACTTACGTCACGCTTTAGGCTATATATTTNNNCGGATGAAGCCGCAAGGCAACAGCTAGTTATTAGATAAATGTGTAAACAGAAACTGGGTTTTAGACGTTAACGATGTCATTAAACACTATTGTATATTAATTTTCAATACCATATTTCTAAATAGATATTTAATACAATAATTCAAAGATTATCTGTTTGTATCAAATCGTTTATGAATTTATATTTCCTTCAGTTTTAATAGTTACGGGTTCAACTCGAATAATATTAAGAATTTCAAAGCTGCATTTAGCATATTTTTATGTCTAGCATTTAAAAGACCTATCAATTTGCATGGGCTTCGTCGTAGTGGTAGCCTTTATGAGTATAAAATTACCTTTTGAATAAAAATATAGTTATAAAAAAGCGTTGTATAAGCTGCCAGTTACCGATAAGTCAATTTTTCCCACTAAAAATCACGATGGCTGTATTATTTTCGTAGAACGACCTAAAGTCGTCGGCGCGTGACACGAGGTGACCCCGTAACGTCTGACCCGTGTGAATCTTTGACATCGTGACGCATTCGATTTGTCGAATTTCGAAAATGGAACGTCACGGACGAGCGGTTCGATAGAATTTCAAAAATCGTTCGATGGAACCACGGTAACCAACGTGGCAATTTAGTGGCCAGTAATTGAAATTAAATTATTAAGAACAATTTGTCATCTAAAAACACTAGAATAAACACGATTATAAATGCGAAAGTTTAAATGGATGGATGGATGTTTGTTAGAGTTTGTAGCCTAAATGTCTGAACGGATCTCGATGATATTTGGCATAGACGTAGAGGATAGTCTGGAAGAACACATAGGCTACTCACTTTTGCTTTTTTTTAATTCCACGCGTACGCAATCTCGGACGAAAGCTAGTTAGATTTAACGCCACCTTTGTTGCTACTAGGCAATGTTTTAAGACATTATAGAATTAATTTGACGATCGTAATAGGATAAGCTATAACAATTACTAAAATACAGAATTAAAAAAAAACAGACAGAACCGGAACTCTACTCAAAGCAAATAAAAGAAAAGTAAATGTCACGCCGAATAAAGAGTTGAAGGAACTGAATGCGAAATAGATTTCTTTTTTCTAGACAGAATTATAAATGCTGACTTTAAAAGAAATTGCCAAGTTTATGTTCTAACCAATGAAACTAGCACATATTTAAAAAACATAGAGAATTACAAAAGTACTTACCAGTTAATTTTTCCCACCCTGGATTTCATGGAAAATAATCAAACATTATTACACTGTTCAAACAATAAAAATTCTTATACTAATCGCTTATAAGTCAAGATTTAGAAAAAAGACAACGCGAAGTTAGCCACAATCAACTTTTATAACTGGCCAGTGATTGTCAAAAATCAGCGTGTGATTAACCTAGTTCTTTTTTTAAAAAAAGTCCGCACTTGTCTGCCAGTGTTATTAACGCAAAACAAATGAGGTCACATACGGCATTAGCACGTGCAACATGATTCCTAAGTCACACTACAAATTCTAAATATAGCGAATTTCTCACAACTCATAAGCTTCAAAGTCTATAAATCATCACGTGTGACGTGAAGGCGCGAGTTTAAAAAAAAACTCTATTAAGCACTAACAAACGCTCGTGTTTTTATGTCTATCCGATTGATGGTCGCAAATTATTGCGACACGCTTTTCAAACTAATTGTACATAAAAAAAGAGTTTTTTTCATGTCAAAGACTGGTTTATTATCTTGTTTTTGCAGTGGTAATATTAATGTCATCTAAGATATTATTAATTAGTTTTATATGTGTTTAAATGAGGATAACAAATAAAATCTTT
The DNA here is from genome assembly GCA_003118335.3 of Papilio memnon. Lineage (NCBI taxonomy): Eukaryota > Metazoa > Arthropoda > Insecta > Lepidoptera > Papilionidae > Papilio > Papilio memnon. The sequence goes on from LD688989.1 coordinate 1,996,617, forward strand.
AAATAGGGAGAACAATAAAATAAAGCGGTGAATGTGACAGAACCATTTTTATGTATTTTAGAATACAATATGACAGTTACGATTTTTCCTTTTTTAAATATATTCTTTTTAATCATAAACAATATGAATAAAATGTAAAATTTTACTTATTAGAATAGATTTACTTAAGTATTTTTTTACAGACGTTAAGTGGTTAAGCATCCCTTAGTGCGGCATAACTACGATAAATCTATGCTAATCGATTTTAAGTAATCATATCACTCTTAGTGACAGGTGACATAGAAGTACAGTACAGCTCCCTTAGACAAAGTAACATTCGATAATCGGTATCGCTGAACGAAAAGTCAAAAATGTATGGAATTGACAATACCATTCGATAAATCACGTGCTTGTCACGTATTCATTCCTATACATTTTGACACATTTTGTCGATTCTCCTAGCGATATCGCTAATCGAAAGTTACTTTGTCTAAGTTTTTTAAGTTATTTTTCTTAACGTTACTTTTAAATGGTAGGTAAATAATTATTTAAAGTGGTGTTGTGAATTTAGCTAAAAAACCGACTGACAAAAGTTATTCAATCACGTACAGATGTCGAGATGTTATGTACAAATGTAAGGGGGTGTTTTATCATCGAATACTGAGCGTCGACCGCGTGCCCGGATCTCTTTATAAGCGAAGGGTGAGCTATTAGGGTTGTCAACAACGGATAAACATAATAAATTATAATAAAATTCATAAGCAACATACGATTTCGAAATAATATAAATCTTGTAGGTCAACAATACTCTAGATAGTGATATAAAAGTTACCGCTAGATTTTTTTCAATGTGGAACCTTAAAACCGACATTTAGAAATCTAATTTTTTTACAATATTATTAAGTTCATAGACTACGTGAATATTACCTTTACATTACAGTCCTAATTATTATACAGCTTAAAATTTTCACGTTTAAAAATAAAGTTATATTTTTAAAGAGATTTGAATTAATAACTTGTGATTACAACGAAATATTTAATGTAAGTTGAATACAGTTGTGTCAACCCTATAATTGGGACGCCGGTATAAACGTATCATGGAGTCCTCTGGGCCCAATTCGATTAGATGAATTTTACGGATCGTACGAGTGTTCCCAACTATTTAGAATGTTCGTCCGTCCGTCCGCGGCCTCATCAATATAATGATTGTATCGGCGAGGGGCCTACGATATAGTTTTTACAATTTGGATTTAGGGTTTCACTTGAGTTTAGTTTTGAGGGGTTTTGATATCGGCAATATGGTTAAAAGCTTAACAGATTATGTTTATTAACCTTGTATGCAACACGTAGTTTCATATATTAGGATTGATGTACTAAACTCATCATCAATTTGCCCTTGTCCCTATGGAGGGTCGGCACAGTATGTGCTGCTCTCCCATACATTTCTATTAGCCGTCATATTCACTACCTTCTTAAGCATATCCTCTTTCACACAATCCATCCATACTTTCTTAGGTCTTCCTCTTCCATTGTAGCCATCAACATTTCTTAATCTTGTTTATGTCCCCACCCTCTCGTCGCATAACGTCCATAAATCTACTAATTGCTCGAATAAATTCAGTATTAAATAAAGTATCAAGACTAACAAGTCAGATTTTGTCAACTAAATCTGGCGATCAAATACAGAAAAAAACTCAGAATAACACTTAGTATAGCTTTTTAATACTTATCAAAGCCAACATTTACAAAATCACGGTGACCATGTCTAAATGTCCACAAAACAAGCATTAAAAATGCTTCGATTTGCATTTTTTATGCCCGTCTAAAGAAACAATGACATGGATTACCGAGAAACGAGGACAAGATACTTTCAAAAGCAAGGTGTTAAATTTAGATCAAACATTGGTTTGTAAAAAAGTGTAGCTACTTGACTAGAAGAGCAGGCGCACACCTTTTACTAAACTATCGCACAATTGTTGTGCGATTGTCGATGGTTTCGCAGCAAATTCAACTGTTTTTTGTTCAACAAAAAAACGAGTAGTGTGTGCACTTCCATATAAGCTAATAGGAATCAAAGCGAGACTAAACAGTTGTGCGATAGTTTAGTCAAAGGTGTGCGCGCTCTAAGTGTATAAAAACAAAGAGATCAGTTGACAAGATATCCCACGGAGACCGTTATCTTTGCGATGTCCGATTCGAGACGACACAGTTTAGACCGAGCCGGTGAAATCGATTCGACAGAATTATCTATTTCCATGCTATCTTAGTTCAACGTGACACTGCCACATGTTTTACAAATTAATTAACTAATCAAACCCGCGAATTCGTCTGCGAAGAATCTCATATGTTATTAGAGTACATTCTATATCAAATTTCCTTAATATATCTAAACCGTTACTAATTTATCGAGTTTAGTGAAATATATAACCTACGGGAACCGTACATTTCCAGGATTTTAAGTACACTATATCTTCTTCCAGATGAAGTTCTACATCTATACTAAATTTCATCGAGATCCGTTTAATCGTTCTGGAGTTACAAGGTAACAAACATTCATACATGCAAATTCGCATTATATTAGTAAGTTTTAATTCGCTATTACCTGTATTGAACTCTACCGATAACACGTAGTTATCTATACTAATATTATAAAGAGGAAAGATTTGTATTTTTGTATGTAAATGATTCACGTAAAAACTACTGGGCCGATTTCAAAAATTCTTTCACCATTAGAAAGGTAATTTATCTGTGAGTAACATAGGCTATATTTTTTAAATTCACGAGGGCGAAGTCGCGAGCAACAGCTAGTATTAAATACGAAGGTACTCGAAACCCAAGACTAAGTGTGAAATTATGGTAAAGCAAAAAAAAATGACCCAGTACATATATTTACCTACTCATTTAAGATACTGCTCTTTAACATTTCTACATTTAGTTTTATTATAGTGCCAACGTCAATATAGATTCACTTCTAATCAATCTCCATACGATAAACATCTTAAGACAATAAACACTACAATATTGAGAGATACGTATTGACTATTCCCAAATGGGGATTTTATCCGTAACTTAAGGTGCATTTCCACTAAGGTAGGGATTAAAAGCGAGCATAAGTGATAAAAATATTACTAAACTAGATTTTGCCCGCGATTCCGTCCGCGAGGAATTAAGAAAACAAAAGAAAACAGCCTATGCTATCGAAATCTGTTCAGCCGTTTAAGCTACTCTAACAAACATCCATCCATCCAAACTTTCGCATTTATAATGTTAGTAAAATAAATCTGTGTAAGATTTGTAACTATTACTACATTAACTGTAGTCAAATTCCTTCAATAAACAAACTGATATCTTCACTTTATTGTATACCTATATTTAATGGAAATGCTCTTTAATTTCAATAGAATCATTCAACTATGACCTCTATTACGTGACAATAGAATACAAAATAAAAATGTTGCTGTACAGTTATTGCCAAACAATAAAATGGGTCAGATCGATTCATTATTCATTCATTATTGACCGAATGTGGTTGCGTGTAATTTGTTCTTTACTTTGTGTACGAGATAAAACAGTTGTATTTCACCGTATGATAGCTTTTGCCCGCGACTGTCAAATCCTGCTTAAAGTCAGAGTCCCATCATAATGTATCCAGCTGCTTCTGAGATTATTTGGAACCAATGTAACTTTGTGGACAGACAGACAAGTAGACAAACATTAATGTAAATGCTTAAGGTGTACGACGTATGTGCGTTAAATTTTCGATATCCATACATACAGTCATTCCAATTTTATTAATAGATGGAATATTAATAATAAGTTCTATTACTGTGGGCGCAGACCTTTGACTATCGCGCAATTGTTGTGCGATTGTCGATTGTTTCGCAGCCAATTCAACTGTTTAGTTGCACAACTAAAAATCGAGTAGTGTACCTACATATAAGCTCATAGGAATCAAAGCGAGACTAAACAGTTGTGCGATAGTTTAGTCAAGGGTGTGCACACGCTTAAAATCTATTTGTCTCTCTGTTATTTCATTATAATTAAAGGTATTGCTTTATGTTTTCACGGTAGTAACTCCCTACAATGACATTATTTGTGTATATCTCAAGCAATTCTATTGATACGCCATAAAATAAGACTTCTGATGCGTAAAGAGCCTAATTTTGATTAAAATAACAGCATATTATTAAAAAATACAATTTACAGTGTTCTGCGACTGACAGTATGTTAGCGTAAATTTAGTAAATTAATTATTTCGTATAATCAACATGGCCTTGCACAGAGTAACGTGCGTGTCCTAAAGGTTGACTCAGACTGTCGGCCATTGTCACGAACTGTGTAGGCTGTAAGTTAAAATAGAACAGGACATTGCAACAGATTATGAGTTAATTTTAATGCTATTCAATTAAGAAATTATTTAATTTTGTACATGGTATACTTAATAGTTTGTTACTTGAAGTTTGAGGATAGCCCCAGTAGTAGAGAAAGTAAGAAGTAAAAGGTTAGCATGGTATGGGCATGTTATGAGGAGGGATGAATCGCATGTAAGGAGAACGTTAGTTATGAGTGTGGAGGTACATCGCTAGAGGTAGACCTAGAAAGAGATGGATGGATTGCGTGAAAGGTGACATGATCAAGAAGGGAGTGATGACTGAGATGACGTATGATAGAGTTATGTGGAGGACAAAAGATGAATGAAGAAGGCATACCTAACAGTTTATTAATAAGCTAACATAACTTTTTATTGATATAATGTCATTCGTCTATGGATTTTTGAAATGTTTTAGTTTTTAAATTAATGATCAATGTACACTGTGTTTACAAATTTTAAAGGTAAATTAGTTTTTTTTTCATACAATAAGGTGGCAAACGATCAAGCGGCCACCTAAATCCGCCGAAATCGTGAAGCGAATGCTGCTCATGGACATCCGCAATTGCAGATGCGTTGCCTACCTACCTAAATCTACGGAGGAGACGCACATAAAGAGGATATTTCCCCTTCCTATGCGTCTCCTCCACCGTCAAATCCACTTTCCCATCCAATCCTTTCTTTCTAAGAAAAGGGTGTAACGGGGAAGGAAAACATCGTGATGCAACCTGCACATATCGGAGAAGAAATTCAAAGATATGTGTGAAGTCAACCAACCCGCACTTAGCCAGCGTGGTTGACTATGGCCTAGTCACCCTAACTTTAGGGTAGGCTCCGAGCCCCTCGGTGGGGACGTATAGTGAGCTGGTGATGGTGATGATTTGCTTGTATATGAAATGTAACTCTCGTATTTTCAAATGCACAATATAAAAACTTCTGTCAAAGATATTTCTAAAAATAAAACAAACCATAGAGTCTGCCCACACTTTCCGGGTGGTTGTTTAAACTGTTTTTTAGAATGAAAATTTTAATACAATCGCTACGAACAGTCAATGGCCAATGTGTTTATAATTCAGACGTTTGTTTACATATTTTTTAACGCCCGCTCCAAAATTAGAGTTGTCAGAATGTAGTTTTATTCGAAGCACATTCTAAAGTCTTGTGTAGTTTATTTTAATTTTTAAATATCAACTGTGCGGGATATTATGTAGTACTAAATGTGGAATTGTGTTTTTAAATTCAAAATAAAAAGCTTTATTACTAAAGGTAGAGTTAAAATGTTTAAACATTCGTGAGACATTACTATAACTAATTGTTAAACTCACATATATTTTTCCGGTTGCGGCACCGACTCGTTAAAAGGTAGAGTTGTAGAATTTTCTGCTATGTACCAAGTAAATCTACTTAAAAGTCGACGAGATCGAGAAAATTAGTAGATATAAATATTTGTTTGTATTGTGCAAAATTCATTAATTTCGTTAAATTTTGTGTTCACAATTGTTTACAGGATAACAAATGAAGTAGTACTGCAAGAAGGTAGTGAGTTGTTACATTTGAAGTTATATTAATATTGTTTTTTCGTTTGCTTTTAACAATAGATGGTTAGTAATTATAGGTTATGTGACTATCAATTTCGTAGACTTAAGAATGAATAGAAAGGCAAGTTATAAAGATTTTTTGTCAAAAAGAAGTTACTAAATGTTATCATAATCTAATGCTGAAATATATGTTTTGCACGACTTCCAACCTGTTAAAATCCTTCGCCAGTCATTTTATAACATAGAATGCGTTCGCTTTATCAATTAATAGCTTTTGCCCGCGACTCCGTCCGCGTGAATTTTAAAAATAATAGTAAAGAAATGTAAAAATATAGCCTATGATACTCGCAGATAAAGTAGTCAGTACTTTTTGAGTTATTCATTACAATCAAACAAAGTTTCCTCTTTATATTAGTATTGATACAATATTTGATTCTAAATTAAAATGAATTTTAAATTAAAAAAAGTCGTTACTTTCTAGGTAATATTAAAAACTGCGTTTAAATATTGAAAAGTAAATTATAACTTTTATAAACGTAGAAATCAAGCTCTCAAAGCAATCAAGCAAAAAAGAGCTGTATTTTAGTTGTACCAATTTCGTTTTCGACACCTCTCGGGGAAAATAAAAGAAAAATATATTGAATAATTACGTCCGGTGCGAGCACAAAGCTTGGCCCGTTATTTACGCTGCCCACCTACAATTTGAAGCCATTATGTTAAGGAATAAGCCAAGTCCTTAATCGTATTTGTCCAATTTCTTTTATTTTTCACTTTTTATAATACGAATGACATCGTAATTGTATTCCAAGTTAAACTTGTACAATCTAACCAACCTCTTTATGAAGTGGCGAAAATTGGAACTATCATACACTTGTAATTTAAGCGTTTGATACTGGCAACCAATCAGCTTGTCGATAGTGGCGCCATTCACTACACAGATAGCTTGATTGATCTATTTTAGATTGTCAATGAGTATTTGAATTTATTGCTTACTAGCTTAATTTAATTAATGTTTACAATAATGTTAATTTAATGATTAAATTATTTTAATTTTTTTAACAATTTCTCCGTAAATAATCTCATGTCAGCTCTATGCGTTACTATTTCTTTGTTAAAAAATGTAGATGGCCGGAGGATGTCTTTCTACGTTACTACGATGGGAAATAACTAAATAGTTGATATCGAAATATATAACGATCATTGCTTCGGGTACAAGGTCATTATTTAAATTAATCCGACCTTACATACTCCGAGATAATGCGTTCCCAAAAATTATGCCCGCATTATAAGCAATCTTTTAAAATTTGCCTTTAAAGACAGTCTCAAGATCTCTGGATGTCCGATATTTTTTTTGCGATCGCCAAGACGTCGATAATCAAAGGGTACATATGACCCTGGACTTTTATATTATAATAAATGCTTGATGCAAAGAGCATATCACGTAAGTCAATCATCTCCCCGTACTTATCCTACCCCGGTAGAGTCGGCGCTACAGGTTTCCTGCAGGTTAATCTTTCTTCCATCATCTCAGTCGTCACTCCCTTGTTGTCACCTTTCACGTTATCCATCTCTTTCTAGTCGTACCTATACTAGTGTACCTCCACTACTCGATTTTAAGTTGCAACTAAACAGTTGAATTGGTTGCGAAACAATTGACAATCCCACAACAGTTGTGCGATAGTTTAGTCAAAGTTGTGCGTCCGCTTTTAATGTTCTTTAGAAATATTTAAAACCTTTGATGATATAAAAAAATCTATTAGAAAATTTCTTTAGATGTTGCGTGTTTTGTTAAAAAAGCTTTTAGCATCCGATGTGAAGTCAAGTCACATTTCTGTTAGCCGACGTCAAATCTCATAATGGTTCATAAGATATTTAGTAAGCCTTCTCATGCAAAATACTGTTATGATGAAAAAATACGCGAAAAAATATTGAAAACAAAAACCCACAAGATATGTTTATAAAAAAATACAGATGTTAGAAAAATGAAATCAAATGAAGTGAAATGTAATTTTCTTTCCTACCTAGTTAAATAATTAAGCAGTCCTTAGCGTCGTTTAATCGAGATAACTTACTAAGTCATCGCTAAACCACACGCATAGTAAATATTTAAGA
>LD688989.1:2025831-2036903 GCA_003118335.3 Papilio memnon
TATGCTGTAATTGCTGACATCTTAGGCAACAAAGAAGTGTGTGTTTACGCTTTATTATATTAGTAAAGATTGTACAACTGATATTTAAGAAGGACTTCTTATCTCGATACGTACCGCATAACATCGTAGGCTATATAAAATAGGAGATTATAAAAAATGTGATTGATACTTATAATATACTTAGTAACTATGTGAGGGCAGTGTTTTAATAGCCATACACCTCCAGAGCCCGAGCCGGCAGAAAGTAACCGTCCAACAGTTTATTAGATAGTTTGTTAAAGTAACTATGTGTGGTGTTTATTATGTCCTTTCCCTAATTCGAGAATAATCATTTAATTTGACAATTTACCTATCGCATTGAATAATTACAAATTAATTTAACATTGATTTAGAACCCTTGTTAATAATTCGACGATTTAATTAACATTTCAACATACACGTACTTTGAGACGTTAAGAATTTAACGATCTCCTATAATAGACATTTTATCAGTGATGGTGTCTCAATAAGAATAAAAAAAATGTTTTATTACTTTCATTTAATGATGTGTTAATTTGTGGCTATTGACATATTTATTATTGTCAACCACATTGTATATAAATCGATAGATTTTTAAATATAAAACATCGCTAAAATCGTGCACATTTTTACATGAAATCTTACTAATAATACTTTAATACTGTTATTATAAATGCGAAAGTTTAGATGGATGGATGAATGTATGTTAGAGTTTGTAGAAACGGCTGAACGGATTTTTATGAAATTTGGTATACATGTAAAGGATAGTCTGGAAGAACACATAGGCTACTTACTTTTTTTTTAATTCCACAAGGATCGAGTCGCGGGCGAAAGCTAATATATCATAAGTTCGAAAGGTTGGATGGATGTTTGTTTGACTTTATAACCTAAAAGCCTGAACAGATCTCTATGAAATTTGACATAGATTTAGAGGATAGTCTGAAAAAACACATATGCTACTTAGTTTTGTTTTTAATTCCACGCGTGTCCGCGTTCGCTCTGTCGAGCCACGGGCAAAAGATAGTAATACATTAAGGTCTTAATTCTGGATCACAGTCATCGGAACTTATAGTCGGTGTCATAAATTGGTTGTCAAAAAATGTCTAACCATGGATATAAAATGGTATTAAAGGAGTTGAGCTATCACAATTTATGCTGGGTTTCTGAAGTTTCCATTTATTTTTATCATTACCAAATGATTCATTAGTTTAGATTCATTAGAGTCCACGTATGTTTCAATAGAGTAAAACGCGTTATAGTTCGGAAAAGCAATTCATGAAGTTCAAAAACACTAACGAATGTCTAAAAGTAGCTTGGAAACTGGCTATTAATGTTAGATATTTGCTCGGTTCCTAATTTGGTTCATGTTATCTCCACATCTAAATGTATAAGAACAAAACTAATTTGATATTCATGATGAAACAAAGGTCGAGAGATCACACAAGAAAACGAGCCTGTCAATGAAACGAGCGATTTTTAATTTACTAACCAACGGACAGACTATTAGAAGCTATACTACGATAACTGTGTGCTTCCACTGTTAAAGCATTTGTATTGTCATCCCTTTCCTTTCTCTTGGAAGAAAGAGAGACAACAGCAACGGCTATGAAATTTTGCAACAAAAGGCCGTTAATAGCGTAAGGCTAATCGTATGCCGGTTACTAGGAAATACGAGTAAGCGCTGTTCCGTGAATTTAGAGAACGATATTGGACTTTAATTACTGTTCTTATAACATGAAGTAATATCAAATAATTGTATCTGTATAATTAAAATTGAAAATGTAGATCAGAAATTAATTATCTTAGAAAACCGATAATGCTGACTTCTTGCTAAAGAATTGAAGCCAGCCATATTTTATATTGTCTATTCAATTATTTTGTTTCATAATTTGTATGCCTCATCCTGAGTTTTCAATGTCGATACATCTGCAAATAATTTTGTAACTATATTTTTACAAACGGAATGAGAGGAAATAGGTATCGCCAAGGGTGCAGAGGCCGTTTCCATGTTCTAGAGAATCTAAAAATATAAAATTGCTATGAAAACTACATTGAATAAGACCATATCAAGGGTATGAACATGCCTTAGATCATTGTATGGCGACGCCAATGTTAGAAGTATATTTTTGTACTTATGTCAGTTCGACAAGCTAATATAGTCCGGTCCAAGCTGATATAGATGTTAGTTGTGTAACTGAAAGAATATTTAGCTTAGTGAGAAGAGATTCAACCGCGGAAAACTCGTAACATGACAGCTATAGTACGAAGAGGATTTTGTGACACATTTTTGACATTGACACAGGCGTGCTAGTGAGCTGTAATAATTTAGTTTGACTTATACCCACCGGGGTCAGATATCCTCGTCGGTCTATAGTATAATTGTCATTTCTTTTGGCTATCAAATAGTTATCACGTGATATATGCAATCACTTATTCTACCATCACCATTATCCATAGTCAACTGCGAACGTTAGCATTTTAATGCAATGGGTTACTGATTTGTACATATTGTGGTCTCTGTTTTATCAAAGAGTGTGAAAGAGATAGTAATATGTACAAGTATGAGTGCAAAGGAAACTCAATGTTACCGTGAAATATGCCTGTGATAACAAAAGGCAGCGTGTATTATGCCTAGCAAACATTAAAAGTGTGCGCACACCTTTGACTAAACTATCGCACAACAGTTGTACGATTGTCGATTGTTTCGCAGCCTTCAACTGTTTAGTTGCACAACTAAAAATCGAGTAGTGTGCGCATCTCCGTATAAGCTCATAGGAATCAAAGCTTAACAGTTGTGCGATGGTTTAGTCGAAGGTGTGCACGCGCTCTTAGGATGCATTAAGTGACCAGTCTGGTTTGGATTTGTCGCTGTTTATCTCATAGGCACTTATGGATTTTTATAAGATATACCTTGAATGCTTTTTAGATATTAATAAAAATTAGTAGTCACATATATAATTGACGTTTCACCTTAGGTTTGCCTAAACATGTTCATAAACCCGTTGTTCTCCAAGCCCCTCAAAGCAAATGTGAGTTAGATAAAAGCATATGAATGAAGATTTTTATAGAATTTGTAATTTTAAGTCAAACTAACAATTGCTTTCGTCTGCGCGGAATTAACAAAAAAATTAAGAAATAATAAAGATATTGTAGCTTTCTAAATGGAAAATTTTTGGAAATCTGTCCAGCAGTTTTTGAGTTTATTAGTTACATACAAAAATAAAAATCACTCCTTATTATTTATGTTTAATTTTATTAAATCTGTTAACATTAATATTCTGTTTATTAATTTAGATAAAAATGATAATCTGTAATTGTATTCTATGAATTAAAATTTAATTATTAATTTTCTCTACCTACACGAGCGTACAAAATGTTTATACAATGAATAAGATGCAAAACCAGGCTTGGGATAGTCGGCCATATCGTAGTGGATAATCTCTATAGAACGAGTTTATGATTCATTGTTTTAATACAGTCTTGCTGCAGCACTCTTTGACTTTGAAGAGACAGGATCTCAAGCGCCCATTCTCACATATCAAATGGAACAAGAAGTTCTTTACTTGCATATGTTCTCCTCTCTGGTGTATCGTATGTCTCAGCATTATATGCACATTGTTATCACTTTATTGCATGAAAAGTGGTAATTATTTTAGTACAGTAAATTGTCTAGTCCGTTTCTCTACAGTCAAAGGCATCACTTGCCATAAACGCTAAATATATTTGAGGTTAAATTTACCGGCGTTAACATTGTTACCTTGAGTATATAAAAGGGATCAATGGACTCGACATTTTTATAGTGTTATTAAAACTACATTGTTAAGAATATACGATGTACAGAAACGATTGACTTGATAGTAAAAATAAGTCTTCCTGCCTATTATTTTCCTCCTTGATTCTAATGCCACCCCGAGTCTTGATGATTGTAAGAGTGCGCGCACATCTTTGAATCGCACAACAGTTTAGTCGCGCTTTGATTCCTATAAGCTTATATGGAGGTACGCACACTGCTCGATTTTTAATTGTGCATCTAAACTGTTGAATGGGCTGCCAAACAATCGACAATCGCACAACAGTTGTGCGATAGTTTAGTCAAAGGTGTGCCCACTCTAAAGATTTCATTTGTTCAGTCATAGAATTAGAAAACAAAAGATAACACGACTCAAATACATTCTAGGAGAAGTTAGTTAAGGAATTCTTTATGTAAAACGGATTTTCTGAAAAGAATTTTTATACCCTGAATAGAGTTAGCTATTTCTAGAGTCGTCGAGATGTTGAAAGTTTAACGAATTCTTTTTTCAACAAGTTTCTTTAGTTCTTGAATGAAATAAAAGAACTGACTTATTATTTCTAGCCAAAATAATTTATTTATGTGGTATTAAGGTGTATAAAGAAAATAAATATTAAAAGTTGCAAATGGGGTTTTAAAATGTAACGCTCATTATTGTTATCCGCCATTTTAGATATCTCGAAATGTCATTAGCAATATAAATGGGTTTCGCGCCATAACGAACGCGAGAGTTGCCACAAAGGAAAATCATAAATCAACTGTCAGTTTGACAGTTGGTGAAAGAAGGTACGTCAATGCATCGATGCAAAACTTTTAAAGAGTCTTAGACAGTCTTTTTTTCGTTCCGCTTTTGATTAATTGTGAAAAAAAGGCGTGCTGTGTTTTTTATGTTGCCATCTCAATGGAGATCTTTTTATCTCATTAAAAATATTGACAGATGTATACGTTCGACCTCTGATAAAAATGTTATTCCATTCATACGTTTAAAAGAAATATGATTCTGAAGTATGTAACGTAGATAATTTTTAAGGGAATTATAATTTAAAAAAATTGTATTGAAAATTTCAACTTCTAATTATCTGGATATCTTTGTAAGTACAATTTATTTATTATAGTTATTAGCTTTCGCCCGCAACGCCGTCCGCGTGCAGTAAAAAAAAAATTAAGAAGCTTATGTGTTCTTCCAGACTATCCTTTACATCTATGCCAAATTTCATCGAGATCCGTGCAGCTGTTTAGGCTACAAACTCTAACAATCATCCATACATCCATCTAAACTTTTGCATTTATATTATTAATAAGATTTACTTACTTCCATTAGCCTTAAATACTGATAGCTACTTCATAGTTTATTTTTGCTTCTATCTCATTATTTGCATTATATTTTACAAATTTGTTCGGACAAGAGGTTTAAAATACAAGTTCTTAGTGGGTCTTAAACATCAAAACTGTAGTTTATGGTCGGTTCGACGTTCGGTTTTATTTAAGGGCGTGGCCGGCAATGGTGTTTTTATAACAACCTTTACAAATTGTGAATCTGTGCATTCAAAGTGGAAAGTGCCTTTGCCCTTTTTTTGCATTATTCTGTTATAAGTCAAAACTGTTAGGGCGGGGTTAGACTTAAAGCGTTTTTAGCAAATAAATATTATATTTTTAGGTTATTTTTTTCTGCAACAAAGTATTTAAGTCGCCTTTTTTATTATAAATAGATATTTGATTGCATTATTTTGTATATATCATTTATTTGTCTCACTTTAAGCCTTATAATGAATGGTCGACATGCTATTTTTTGAGATCGATTTTTTTTACTGTTCTATTTCACATGTTACAATGTCTACCCTTCTGGGTTACAGTCGTAAGTATTTTTGTCTTGCTTTAATTTAGTTTTAAGCATATTCACTGTGATATATTTAATTATCAAATATCACTTGCCTTACGATAAGTGTTGAAACTGCTACAAAATGCTGATCCGCTTTCCGCTCCCGCTTCTCTTAAGCAATGTGCTCGTAGGTTATTGCAAGTGGCCTAAGAGTGGTAATGGCTTGTCACAAGCGTGTGTACACGTGTAGCGAACGGACGCAGAGTCCGGTAAATCAGTGTTAAAATCGTGGAATCGCTTCGCGAGTCGGAATCGACTTTTAAACCGATTACATGGTGCCTTCGCGAAGAAAATTTAAGCCCATTTTAACACTGCTTGACTTTTTTATTTTGATAATAATTTAAGCGATTGAGCTTAAGTTATTGACGAGCGTTATTATCGTTTTAAATCGTAAAAGGATGTAATTGTACGAATTGGGTTTCCGTTTTAAAATGTTAATAATGTTAGAGAAATACTAAACTTACTTAGTACGTAATAATATTTACCCCTTTAGATTTTTTATATCTTAAGAATAAAACGTAAGTTACTGGCCGAAAATCTAACAAATGCACTTTATCAAAATAAAAATATAATAAACGTTGCAGCTGCAATCCAAATTAAATAGTTTTAATTACACCCAATTACACCTATAATCAAAATCGAAAACATTAAACGTAGTAATAAAACAGGAGAGTGTTACCATAAATCTATCTTATTTACATCTGTCCTTATTTTTTACGGCAACCCCGTCCCGACGAGGGTCGGATATAATTGAGTTAGTAATAATTAAAACTTGGAACGATTCTATCCGAAACATACGTCTGTCTGTTGCATTGATTGATGATGTGTACGCCCTCACTTGGAACCACTTTTAACTTTGAATTTTATTTTAAACAGTACATTTATAACAAGAATTAGCCAATCAATGGTTCAATTCGCTATATAGAAGCATTTTGTTCTCATACGTTTTTACTACATAATTACGTATAAAAAAATATTCTATATGGTCTCATCATCATCATCTTCCTCCTTATCCTACTCCCGAAGTGGCGCAACAGGTTTTTGTCCTCCACATAACTCTATCACACATCTCAGTCATCACTCCCTTTTTGATCATGCCACCTTTCGCTCCATCCATCTCTTTCTAGGTCTGTGAGACATTAAATGGTTAGTTAAACAATCATATTGATTTGTCATACTAAATTTACACTTGTGTACTCCTTTAGTAGTTATTTAACAACTCTGAGTAGGACACGACTTCACAGTTTGACTCTGACACAGTATTCTATACATAAAATATTTGAAGTAAACATACGAAAATAGGAATCTTATCTGACGATACACGTTGAAAAACAAAAGAACTAACAACACTTGATTTTATTAAAGTGCGGGACAATATATCATTCTGTGTTTTGACACATTAAGTGTTACTTAAATATTTAATTTGTAGCCATTCTTTTTCGGCGCATTAGAAAAGATTTTTAACCATTCGTCATTAATAAAAGCACTTAACGAAATTGGAAATTTAAGATGTATTATATCGAAATGTATTCGATATAAGATTCTACTTTAGAATCTCGAAGTCTTGGTTTTAATTCCATAGCCCATATGTTTTTCCTTAAGTCTTCTATGGTACGTAGCCTTCCTAGAAGTAAATGATTTAATCGTTAATTTAAATACAGATGTATAAAAATGTACGTTCATGCTATTCTTGGACTGTTTGGTATTAACATCACATCACATCACATCACCAGCTCACTATACATCCCCACCGAGGGGCTCGGAGCCTACCCTAAAGTTAGGGTGACTAGGCCTTAGTCAACCACGCTGGCCAAGTGCGGGTTGGTTGACTTCACACATATCTTTGAATTTCTTCTCCGATATGTGCAGGTTGCATCACGATGTTTTCCTTCACCGTAACGATTTGGCATTAACGATTTATTGTAAATAGGGTTTAGTTTTGTAGCTTTATTTACTAGGGAGCAAAGTCGATGTCTTAGGCTGAACTATCTTAGCCTAGCTGACACATTAGCGAGCTATCTCATCAAGATACCTGTAAAGTTACTTCACATAGAGCGCCCATAAGCAAACACCTTCGAGCCACCATACACGGAATCTCCTTTCACGGCGTATATCTTATTCATGCGTGAGATGGCTCCAGAATAGGCCGATAAAGCAGGCCATCCACGGGGTGTTTATGCGATTGATTTATGAAAGGATTATACGAGTATTAAAATTGCGAACGCAATTACGAAGATCCGATTTGAATTATTTTATGTTTTGTCGTCTCGGCTTTGCGGGATTTCGTATTCGCGTAGCTTATAGCTCGTTAGGGTGTTTCTTCTTGAAACCAGTTTGACAGATATCCCGTATATATTTACAACCAATAATGATTTTATCGATCCTGTAATGTTAAGCTTAAATATATTCTCATTTTGCATGTAATCGTTTTAAATTGCTTTCAACGTTATACTGAAATATAAGATTTGATAACGGAATGTGACAAAATATAGACTGTATAAGATTTTATAACATTACGGTAGTCAGTATCTGGTTACAGCTAAAATTATTAGTACTTAAATGCGACAAATAAACGTATGTTAGTTTATAATGCTCATTAAATTTATCAGATGTTTTGGTGTAATTTAGTAGGATCGATTCTATCAATTAAAGAGGAAAACATTCGAAATGTGAGATATTTCGTATGCACATTACATTTATTTAAGAGGAAAATATGTGATGTCACTGTATTCAGGTAATTGGAGATGGAACATTTTATCTTACTTCACCAGCTCTCGCCGTCACTGAGGCGCTAGGAGCCTACACATTAGGCCTTTGTAAACCACGCTGGACCACTGGGAGTTGGTTTTTGTCTTTCTAATATTAAAAGTGAAATTTTCAACGAATGTTTCCACGTCACTACACAATAGCTGAATGTTGATATGTGGTTTAGTTATAAGACATAGTCTGACGAACGCATCTGGCTACATAAGGTTATCAGTCCACTCGGACGGAGTGCTCCACTATTATTAGTATTATAACTATAATATAATAAATAAAAAACAGATATGTTTATTGAATTGTAAGCTTATGTTTTCAACCAATAACGTCAACATATAAAAATAAAAATAGATTAGACAATTAACTTAAATTTATTAAAACGCTCCGTGTATGTCTAGCTTTAAGGACAAGTGGGAATGCAGGGAAGTTACCGCTGCGGCATAGGATAGATCCTTATTGTATTTAAGACTGCTTTAGTATACATAGGCGTAGCATTTGAAATTCCTTACAGAATAGAGAGATTTGCGTTAAACGTGGAAAGCTTTTCTACAATAACACGGCTTAATAACTCACCGGTTGAAAAACATAACAATTTACTCTTTATGATACTAAAAGCTTTCGCCCGCGACTCTGTCCGCGTGGAATTAAAAAAACAAAAGTAATTAGTCTATGTGTTCTTTCAGACTATCCTCTGCACATATGCCAAATTTCATCGAGATTCGTTCAACCATCTAAACTTTATAGCTAGCTTTCACTTGTGTCTTCGTCCGTACGGTATTAATAAAATCTAATAATTAATGTACCTATTCTCAGCGATAACGTAGCTTTCAAATGGTGAAATAATCTTAGAATTTAAACCAGTAGTTTTTGAGTTTATTACATACAAAAATACAAATCTGTCCCATTTAAAATTATAGTGTAGATTTTAATTATGAGACTGAAATAAATATTATGTAACTTTTTACCATAATAAAAATAAACCTTTTAGGCGTTCACATTCTTTTTTAATCTCTTATCAAAATTTCAAGAAACGGTTCGTACTTTTGCAAATGTGTTTAACGCGACATACTAAAGATTCCACACTTCCATTCAAAATAAACAAACGACACATTGAAAGAAACACCATAAATTGATGAAAATAATTTAATTAACATTTAAAATAAAAAAGCAGTAAACTGGGTAATGTTTAAAGAGCGCCTTATGTCCTCCATTACTCGCTCCGCAAGTTGATGATAAAAATTAACAACTTCATAAAAGTAAAAGCATCACAAAATTGTCTGTTTGCGAAGAAATCCCCTTTTTTATGTAATGTCCGTCATATTTTAAACTTATATATAACACGACTGGTTAATTTTTATCACACCGCATTCAAAATTTACTTTGCAATAAGTTAACAATAATACATTTTTTATAGTTATTTAAATCTATTTATAACCAGACTTCCTTAAAAAACAGTTTGTACTATATACTGTTCCATTTGTTCATCATCATCTCCTCCTCCTTATCCTACTCCCATAGGGTCGGCGCACCGTGTTTTCGTCCTCCAAATAACTGTTCCATTTGTTATCTAACAATGTTTTGTCAGCAACATTAAGTTAATTTTAAAGATGACACTTTCGCCAAAAATGTGATGAAGTGTTTTAATAAGTTGCTAAATAAAGCATACTACGAGTTGATATCTTGCATTTTTAAATGAAATATCAAGAATAAAATAACGTCTGTTTTGCACATCTGATAAGCACGGTGATGTAACTTAACAAGTCGTGTTACACTTTAGGCAATGCGTTCTTTTTAATTATTGACGCTCTATTTATTGCATTAAAACCACAATTTCGCAAATTGGTTTTTTGCTGTAAATAAGTTATGATTCTTTACTTGAATTTTATTTAAAATTACTTAATTATGTTTTTTTGGATGGTCCTCGCTTAATTCTTCGGTAACGAATTTTATGTCAAGTTATTATATATTTATGTTACAATTAATTTAATGCCTTTTTGTTAAAATTTTATAACAAATTTTGACAGTGAAATTTTTATTCACTTTTCAATCGGACAAAAATATCTCCGTTAGTAAAAATAATTGCTGTAACATGTGATAAAATTAACTGGAAACGATAAGATTTAACATGAGTGCAGTTTAGAATACATGTAATCTCGTATCAATTTAGTAATATTTTAAGAGTATTTCATGAAATACGATCCTGAAGTTCAAAAGCCCCTAGGTCATTTAGCGAGCGTTGCCACTTCCAGACATTATATCGTTATGTGTAAAATATGACAAAATGTATTTGCGCACATTGTTAAATATATTCAAAGAAAATCAATTAACAAAGACTAAAAACTGAAAAATATGATTGTAGGAGTAACCAATATTAAAGGTACAAGAAGCGAGCCTATCCCTTAAAGATCTGATTAGTGTGCACGTCGCTCGGTTACTCCCTTCTCTTAAAAAAAAACAAAGCAGTGAGAATAGATTACCTGATTTATACTCTGAATCACGACTTTCGAGTCATCAATTCGATTCATCTAATTATTGTTTAACCCCACACCCCTAGCACGAATTTAATGTTGCACATTAAAACCAAAGGTTACGTGCCAACCCTAATTTCCAAATCGTAATGTCTGT
>LD688989.1:2079067-2090666 GCA_003118335.3 Papilio memnon
AATATGCTATAATTGCTGACATCTTAGGCAACAAAGAAATGTGTGTTTACGCTTTATTATATTAGTATAGATGATTTCTAATCTAAAAACTTGATGGATTTCATAGAGCGATAACCAGTTGAAAGAAATACTTGAAAAATTTGAATCTAAAAATAGTTAATGAGGCACAAGAACTACTTTGGTATTGGCTTTTGTTAAAATAGAATCACTGATTGTTACCTGGCATTAAATAAAACTGCGTACGTGATAAAATGCGGGTTCGGTAGATTTTATAAGTTCTTATAGATTTTACATACATAGACATTCTTTTGAGGTTTCAGAGAATGTTCAAGGAGTTTAAGAAACAAACATATCAATTGCTTAATACAAATATTTGACAGTGGAATTTTATAATAAGTTATTCGTCAACGTTGAATGCAATATTTAGCCTATTACCTGTATCTAAAACTAGCTGTTGCTCGCAACTTCGCCCGCGTGAAATTAAAAAATATAACCTTTACTCACGGTTAAATTACCTTTCTAACGGTGAAAGAATTTTTGAAATCGGTCCAGTAGTTTTTGTTATTAAAATACATACAAAAATGCAAATCTTTCCTCTTTATAATATTAGTATAGACTAGCTTTAGCCCGCGATTCCGTCTGTGGAATTATAAAATAAGTAGCTTATCTATTCTTCCAGACTATCCTGTACATCAATCCAAATTTAATCGAGATCCTTTAAGCAGTTTAGGCTACAAACTCTAAAATCCATCCATCCAATAAAATTAGTAATATTTTTATTTATAAGTAATTTTCTTATATAAAGTCCTCGACAGTTAGTCGAAATATATTCTAGCTTTTGCCAGCCAGTCCTCGAGTCAATAAATCTAGAATAATGGCTTGAATTTATGTCGTTTTCACATATCTTACCGAGATTCCGTTAGCTACAAGTACATTTTATTGCCCACAGTGAATGTCATTCAGTATTCCTGTAGGCTGAATTATTTCCCATAACTACACTATATAATTTTATGTTTATACGTTCAGTAAAATTATTCGTAGATAAAATATTTGTTATAGACTAAATAATATCTATAGAATAAACGTCTCCAATTTTGTTAATCTTGAGCCATCTTGACTCAGTCCAGGACACAGAGCTCTTTAGATATAGTAGAATTTATCAGAAATAATTTCTCTTTGAATTCAAATAGATCGTTAATGACCAGAACGTTTAATTAATAATTTCACAAATAGGATAGGATTGTCGAAAATATTTTGTACTAATATACCATCAGTTCTACCAACTCAAAAGTTTAGCCAATTGGAGTAGAAAGCATTATAAATGAATTCCAAAAAAACGTCAAAAGACCGCAGTAGACTGCTTTTTATTATGATCTCAAAAATACTAGATTGTAGACAAACGATGTAATAATTTTACAGGACAATAACAATAATAATAAAAAATAGAAAAGTTATTCTTAATAAATAAATAAATAAATAAAAAAGCATAACACAAGAAGCGCAATTTTTATATCTGATTCTACTATGAGTTTATTATTCACTAGCTGTTGCTCGCGACTTCGAACGCGTGATATTAAAAAATATAGCCTATGTTACCTATAAATAACCTATCCAATGGTGAAAGAATTTTTGGAATCGGCTTAATAGTTTTTACGTGAATTGAACATACAAAAATACATTTTTTTTCTCTTTATAATATTAGTATAGATATAGATATAGATTAGAATATATAGTTTTATTGGTATTAACCAATTTTAAGCATTACCAGCGATAATTTCCAAGAATATGATTCACCATAAATAAAAACGAATGAATATTCAATAATGAGATAAAATATTTTGACATTAATTGCAAAAAATCCAAGCCCGATTATGTGATTAATTTCGCACGGAGATTTCATGGTTGTCGAATTAAAAGAGTTTGTGAGTTGGTGGCGATAAGTCCGTGAATGCTCACAAATGCGCAACGACATGCCATTTGTGCTGGTTCATATTTCGAGGAAAAGCTTATTATTTATCCTTTAAACAACGAAGTTCCGCTATAGCTTAGGTATACTAAAATATGCCTGTAGAACTAGGTATGGTCACATAGGCTAGCCATTGAGATTTGTTATATTGATTGTCCATCAGAAAATAAAACCAAATCTCATTAACATTGTAAACGTAAAATTTTTATATGAGTTATAACACGGCTAAACTCGCGTGAAAACACTCCGGTGTAGGCACCGACCAGCGAATAAAGCCGGTAACCATTCACCCTGAAGAAGGACCCCGACGGGTCTGAAACTGGTCGGTGCCTACACCTGAGTGTTTTCACGTGAGTTTAGCCGTGTTATAACTCATATAGAATAATGTCTCACGAAAGTTTTAATAGTCAAATTTTTTATCTATATTTAGTTAAATGTTAATTATGTAAGTATTTATTAAGTTATTAATACTGCAGTACAAATTAAATAATAGTGTTATTAAAGTTTCAAAATATCAAAAACACTTGTCGTATCCATATTAAGTCATCGTGTTTACATATCATAAACAGCACAATAGAGTTGTATTGTAATGAGTTGCGCCCACGCATCAAGTTTACCAGCTCGTCGATTTGTCGCGTGGTGCAACCGACAGGCGGCGCTAGTGGCCATTGTGTTGTGATCGATCATGGAGGATTTATTAACACGTTGTAGTGTGCTTGTAACTAGCTGCATTGTTTGCTCCGATTGGGTTTAATACTAGCTATCGCCCGCGACTTCGTCCGCGTGGAATTCAAAAGCAAAAGCAAGTAGCCTATGTGTTTCAAACCATGCTCTACATCTGTGTCAATTTTCATCGTGATCCGTTCAGCTGTTTAGGCGGCAAACTCTAACAAACATCCATCTAAACTTTCGCATTTTTAAGATTTTATTAAGATTGTTAAGTTTCTTCACAAGCGTAGATAGAGTCCATGCCATGCTATCTGACCTTGGATATCTTACCGTCCAATGCCTATTTATGCAGTGTTTAAGTTTGGTCTAGAGAGGTAATCTAATCCCTGGATAGAATTCTCTAATTTACTACAACATAATCTCCTCTCTAGGTTTTGTTAAAAGAACAAATTCTGCAACAACCCATTTAACGAATCACTTAAATTATGCTTGTCATGTCTTTCGTCTTGCAATCATCATGATCTAAAACCAGTAATCAATTTAAATTCAGAACTTTTACTACTGGTAATTTAGTAATTGTTTCTTATCACTTACACCACTCTAAGCCGCATAACAAAGCAAGCAATTTACTAGCTTTTAAGTAGTTAAATGGACCATATATCGACCACTTTAGATGTCGCTTCTGCGATGTGCTTATGTCTTCTTTTGGAGTACCATCATTGTTTTGATATAACTGTTCGCAATGTGGGTGGTATTACTACTTCTATGTTCCCACCAACAGTTTACCAACTATAAGACCTTTTAAAGCGTCGGTGTCTAAGGGAGTTGTAATTCGCAGATACTGGGTTCGAATGCTGCCATTAGCAATGTGTTTTTCGATTTTAGAATTACACCTGACGAAAGAACTGTAACACAGTGAAGGAAATCATCGTGATGCAAACTTTACATAACTGTGAAGAAATTTAAAGATGTCTGTGGAGTCTACAGTCAAGCCTCTTTAACGCCAGTAATTTTATCGACAATTTCCAATTCGACAATTCATAGTATTCCAATGAAACAGTTTTAAAAACCGTTGTAATTGTTAGTTATGTTTATGTTTTTCCTTTAAAAGTATCTGTACAATGTTTGATTGTGTTCGATTATTCAGTGGTTTATTTCACAGCTCCCGGCTTGTGCGTCGTGCGGTCTACCGGACAAGTGACGTAACTTGTCCGACAACGATTACATTGTCTCGACTGTTTCTAATTGATTCATCGCTCGCTTCTCGCTCGTGACAATTCATTGGAATGTTGCTACTTGATTGATTTCATTTTGTATTTACATTTTTATTGTACTTAGTACTTGTAATATTTCTATCTATTCAGTAACAGTGATTAAAAACTTGTACTATAGATTACTAGAAGAAATTGTGCAATACAGGATGAATTGAGAAGATCCTCTTTTTTGTAGTATTAAAAATATACATAAAAGCAGCGAGTATCCCGCTGTCTAAAAGCATAGCCGATGACTTACCTTACTTAGAATATTCTCCGAAAGGATCGCAAACAATTGCGTCTGTATTTAAAATGCATTATTAAGATAAGGCTATACAAGTAAAAGAGGAGATTGTTCAGACCGTTTTTTTAATGATACGAAAGCTGGAACATGGGAAGGAGATAAGAATTAAAATTTGGAACGCTTAAAAAACATTGGGCGTTACTGTGCAAATTTATTGCCGGCAGTCGCGAGTTCACTTAAGTGAAGTTTAAAGAGGGACTTGTAATTTTGAGTGTTTTAAATTTTTACTTTTTAAATCTATTATGATTAATGTTTTATCTTTTATTAAGTACTGTTTCTGTACTGTAGTTTTCAAAAAATCTGCAATTAGCAGTTTTTTGAAATAACATGCCAATGACATTATTATTTCATCTTTCGAATACGAAATATTAGTCTAGTTTTTGATTTGTTAGCTTAAAAACTGTCTTAAAGTAAATCTATAGTTAAAGTTTCATTATCTTATTATAAGCATGTAATTCAATGACAAAACCAGTCAGTCATTAATTAACAATACGTTAGTCGACATATTTTTTGTTAACGCCTTTGTCGAGTCAAAGAATTATGACAGTGTTGCATCTAAACACTAGCTGCAATAAATCAAAAAAACTTACATCACACAACCAATCCCCTACTGCCAACTCGACACCCACAATTATATTTTCAAGATATTTTATATCTCCCATCGTAAATTATACACACGCTGCTCCCCTACCGTTTGTCGTAAACTCGATAGTCTTCCAAAACTCGATTCAATCGATAGTCGAATAAGCTTTCGTTGAGCATTATAAAATCCTTGATCCATTACAATTAATTGCTGATTTTATACATTTACAAATAACTACAGTAAATGTACCTACTTCTTTCTTCAAAATATTATATTGTCTTCACTTTAGTTTTTTTTTGTATATTTTTAATTTCCTTGAGGAATATAAATATTACAATAAAATAAAAACGGTCCTTTACGGATTATTCATTGTGTTGAGTGATAATAATTCGAGATCTAATTTCCCATAGTAGGGGACATTTCTAAGAATGGACGTAATTTAAAGGAATGTCCATATGTAAATTTTCTTTGACGTTCGAGTAATAATTGTGGAAAATATCTTAAATCCTATTCCATTTTATGTGTAATATAATAACTTAACTACTTTAGCAATAATTTGAAATTAACGCTATGTCAATAATGTTCAGTAAATTAGAAAACATTAGAAAACTTAATACTCTATATCTTTAAGAAAGGAAAATATATGAATGTTCGGTACAGATCGTATGCATTCATACGAACATCATTTGAATTTCGCGGCCCGGGTTAATGAGGGTAACCGGGCCTATTTTTATTTTTCCAGTACGGGCGGGTACATCGAAAATCCCTCTCCGGTACGGACGGGCGCAGGGCCTGCGGAAAGGTGTGCGGAAAAGAGTCGTCAGCAAGCAGCCAAGAGGGTCGGTCGGGAACACGCGTGCGATTTGGTCATCGGAAGTGGTTGCTTGTATGACAACGCGAAGACACAACCGGCGTGTCAATTTCTAGTAGCGAACGGGGTCGCTCGAAATTCGGTTTCGCTTTTGAAACAATTACGGTGCATACGGGTGCATCCTCAGGCACCATCGCTGGCGTCTATAGACTTGACAGAACCAGACTTGACTCGATTGACACTGACAGAGACCAGGCACCTGCGGGAGGTGAGGCGATCATCGAGCTGGTGAGTACCGTTTCCCCTAGTTTACAATATTATGCCCTCCGGTGCATTCGTAGTTCAAGGGTAGGTTGTGCCGCGGGACCCGAACCCGTTTGTACGGCACAATGAATATTTTACTATAAACTGTACAAGCGACCCTGCCCGGCGGCGCACGGGTCCAATACGAAAATATGTTTATTTACGACATCACATTAAAAACCACTAAAATTATTAGTATTTTTCAACTAAATTTAGTATAGATGTACAGGATAGTCTGGAAGAACACATAGGCTACTCACTTTAGTTTTTTTTTAATTCCACGCGGACGGAGTCGCGGGCGAAAGCTAGTAATGGTTATAATTTCATGCGAATGAAGCACGGG
Source organism: Papilio memnon (assembly GCA_003118335.3). Classification (NCBI taxonomy): domain Eukaryota; kingdom Metazoa; phylum Arthropoda; class Insecta; order Lepidoptera; family Papilionidae; genus Papilio; species Papilio memnon. Next base: position 2,085,300 of record LD688989.1, read on the forward strand.
AACAGCTAGTGCTGTAATATAGTCAAAATTGCCGTATCTTTCCATAAGGCGTAATTTTAAACACTAGGAGATGTAAATGACCTGAAAGGCGGATAAATGTTCCAGACAGATAAAGATTTATTGCTTCTCTTGTCTCAAAGTGAGGGCCACACTCGGGTCTATACGGTGGCTCATGAATATGCTCAAACGTAATGTATCCAGTATGTAAAATATCCTTAAAGATATTGCTTATGATAGCATGTGATAGCGATTTCATAGAAATAGTTTAGGTTACATTTCGTCTGTGTAAGGATTTTTCAGACACGTAATTGGTACGTGTAAATGAGGATAGATATTGTTGTCACAATTTCTATCTCTTCATAAAGTGAATATTTTTATATCTATACTAACATAATAAAGCGTAAACACACACTTCTTTGTGGCGTAAGATCAGCAATTACAGCATATTTTTGAATAATTATTTTTTTAACAAAAAGCCCTACACTTACGTCACGCTTTAGGCTATATATTTTCACGCTATTAAACTTAGGGGTAATTAAATTGGATAAAAATCCTAATGTGGGAAAGAGACCATAAGTTGCTGCCAACTACAAGGAAGCAAGATTTTCAACGTCAAAGGCCTTAGTTGTCATTTGTGCATTTAAAGTTTGACATTTGACAAATGTAAACAATAAAATAAAGTTTTTATAATTCCATGCGGATGAAGCCGCAAGGGAACAGCTATTCATAACTAAAGACATATAGACAAAGATACAGATTAAGAATATAGATAGAAATTATGTAATTTAATGTACCGCGGTTAGCTCTTATTCTCCAATTAATAAAATACTCTACCAATCCGATAGTTTTGATGGCATTTACGAAATTATTATAGAGCCTGTACATTACTAATGTAAATAACCGTTCTTAAAAAAAGCCGTTTAATATAGCAGTTTTTTTGCAGTAAAAACAGCATTTAAAAGTCATGCCTAATCGCTTCGTTAATTCGCTTCTCTAACGTTATTTAATCACACCCTGTAGAGCGTATTGTAATTACGCCAAAACAATTGGTAATTAAGTGAGATAATTATACTTCAAATTGTGTTATAATTACTTTACACCCGTTTAATGGAGATTTTATGGGGCGGGTTACGTAATGTCAAATTAAACTAGATAATAAGGGAAGTACCTTTAAAATGTTTTTTGCACCTGAAAAAAAGAAATGCTATAATACTGTTGCCTTACAGAGTTTTTTTTATTTACAATAAAGTGACAAACGAGCAAGCAGCCACCTAAATCCGAAATGGCGCAGCACTGCCCATAGACATCCGCAATTGCAGATGCGTTGCCTACCCTAAATCGACGGAGGAGACCCACACAAAGAGGACATTTCCCCTTCCCATCTCATCTACCGTCAAATCCACTTTCCCATCCAATCCTTTCCTTATACGAAAAGGGTGGAACGGGAAAGGGACTAAAATTGGGCCTTCGGCTCCACACTCATCAGTCGAAACGCAGAATTGCTTCCACTTCACGCCTGTCTTGTGTGTGGTCGTGGTATTGCACCGGGCGAGCCGACCCTACAGTGCTAAGATGTTAATTTACTGTATTGTCCCAAAAATATATCAAGACAATGTTTAGTTAAACACTTGTTTTAACTCTACTACCGCCGATAAGTTTATATGTTTCACAGTAAATATGTATCACCATACTGCTATCGGTATTGGTACTTTATTATTTACTACCTTTCGTCCGCAACGTCCGCGTTGAATTTAAAAAAAAGGAAGTAGTTTACGTGTTCTTTCAGACTATCCTCTAGATCTATGAATAATATCAACGGGATCCGTTAAGCAGCTTAGGCTACAATCACCCAACAATCTAAACTTTAGCATTTATATTAGTAAGGTAAGAATGGTCAAGATTGCCCAAGCCTAGGCACAACAATGTTTGAAAAGCTATGATTAGTCAAAAATCTGTACCGGACCCTTGTCATGGTACAAAAGGTTTGACACCTTTATCTGAAGTTTTTATGGTGTGGTCCTTATTTCGTTACGTTTTACTAGTAGTAATTTTTATATAGAAAACAGGTTGAACTATGTTCTTGTTCCACATCCTAATTGCAACAACCTCTCATGTTTGAAGCGGTCGTCATTAGAGTATCATTGCAACGGCTCAAAGGAGGGTATATTTAAAAAAATATTCTCTTTAAAAACTACCTTCATGTACATGACATATAAAACGTTAAAAGCTAAAAGCTAACAAACAAGCACTACCAACTAATGGAAAGTCACTGTTGATAAACAAAAAGCCGGTCCCACCTTAATCGTTTGCAGTATCAGCTAAAATAATAATATAAAAATAGTAAACCTAAAATCTATACTATTAAAATAATAAATACGATATTATTACCTCGTAGAGCGTCAACAATCGTCAAAAAGCGAAACAATCGGCAATCGCAAAACCGTTATGCGATAGTTTAGTCAAAGTTATGCACCCACTCTTAGACTCTAGGATTTTAGTGACACATCTTGGCAATTAATAAATAAACTACTTCGTTAACTACTATTTCCATCTATCAAGAGTAGGAGTTCATTTTTATTCTTTTTATAAAAGTAAGAAGGGATGGAAAGAACTTGCAACTTTCAATATTAATTGAAATAAAAATTTCAAGCGGCAAATAATTACATCTGCGCGGGACGAGGGCTTGAAAAATCCCGTTCTTATAAAAGTAGTTTGAGAAATAAAATTAAAAGTTCTGTTAATGCCGTCTAGACGGCTCGCGGAGGCAAACAATAGAGAATCAGAGATAGAGAAAAACAAATACATTTTTTATCTTGATCTATGGACGAATTTAGTAATCGTTGATTACTAAAAGAATTTGTACTGTAATCAGAACAAATGTGCTTTTAACAAGCTATGTAAATGGTGGTCCAGAATCTTGCTAATCTATACTAATATAATAAAGCGTAAACACACATTTCTTTGTTGTCTAAAATGTCAGCAATTACAACATATTTTTGAATTCCTTTTTGTAATAAAAGTTCTACACTTACGTCACGCTTCAGGCTATATATTTTCACGCCATTAAACTTAGGGGGTAAATATTTTGGATATGAAGCCGCAAGGGAACAGCTAGTACTATAAATGCGAAAGTTTAGATGGATGTTTGTTAGAGTTTAAAGCCTAAATTTCTGCACGGATCTCGATAAAACTTGGCATATATGGTACAGAAGAACACATACGTTACTTTTGTTTTTTTCACGCGAAAAAAGTTGCCGGCATAAAGTAGTACAAGCTATATTTGTTAGTATATATTTATTACTTTAGTCCCGAATTTTTTCTTAACATTAATAAGAATACATGAGTATACTTCAATACTGTTTGATACTTAAATTTAGTCCTTTTACCTCGAAAAAATGTCATATTACATCTTAATATCCCATCGCAAATGATTCCAAGTAAACAAACCGCATAATTAAATGTACGTAATCTTAATATCTCAGTTTATTGCTAATAAATGCGCTTATAAAACCTCTTATCAACGCGACTTCGCGTATTTTAAGAGCTTTCTACTTTTCTTAAAAAACAACTGTAAACATTCATAAAAAAGTCGTCAACGTCAAACAAACGATTCACAATAAATTCCAACGGTTACGGTCTTTCAAATACGCACCTTATTCTATCAGTTTTAGAATGAATAATCGTAAATTTTAAAATTAACACTTATCTTCTAATATTTTAATTTATTTTGATATAGGTCGGAGACGGCTGTTCCAAACCTTTATGGGGGAAACGGCGCTACAAACACCATAAGAATAACATATCAAGGAATTTCCCGATAAAGTTGGGTTAGTATTATTTACTACTCATACAACATATTAAAGACAAAGAGAAGAAAATTTTATAACTCAATATTAAACTTATATTAAAAATTGTTTTATTTGCATGTTAATTATGCATAAGCTTTCTTACCTAATCAATATTGTATTATAAAATCAGTTTGTAAAGGTTTTTTTAATATCAAAACCGTGATGAAAATAAATCGTGAAATATGGTGTGACAATTATTGTCACCCTACACATACAGTCACGAATTTTTATCAATAAGATGACAGGGCGCGTCCAATCTCCGTAAAGCGTGGAACAATAAAAGGCTTTATGTCGTACCGCAGTATCTACATAATAACATATAACACCGTACGAATAAAAAAACAAATCGGAATGTTCATAAAGTCGAAAATTGCCTGACGTGTGATTCCTTGATCAAAATTTTTGTGTACGATTGTTTTGTGAAAGGGCCTCACGCAATATGATGTTTACTGACACCAAGAATCCTTTTATTTTCTATTTTATTTTCAACCCTAAGTGCGTCGTATTACTTTGATGTTTGATCTTTCATAAGCATTATGTAGCCCAACAGGTAATGATTTTCATCGGTAATGTTAAATCGCCATTATAATTTTTATAACCTAAACAGTGAGACCATTTTGTGTACTTGTGTGTTGTTATAAATTCATATTTTCTCTATAACTAAAGAAGTTATTATAAATAGTTGCTCCTCAACTTAGAATCTAATTCTCTATTAAAATCTTGTAATTTCCCTTGAAAATATTATCAGACTAGCTGTTGCCCGCGACTTCGTCCACGCAATGTTAAGATAAAAAAGTAGCCTATAATATGCTCGTCTATGTCCTTTCAGTGAAAGTCCGGTCGAAATCGGCCCAGCCGTTTCGGAGATTATCCGGAACAAACGCGACTTGCGGACAGACAGACAAAAAATGTTTAAATATGATTTTCGTTATCAGCAACGCAATTACATCATCTTCCAGAAATCAGGAATTTTTCTTTTGGTATTACAAACAGACACTCCAATTTCATTATATGTAATAGATAGATTAGGTGTCGGCCGCGTCTTCGTCCACGCGGAGTTAAAAATAAAAAAAACTAATTAGTAGTCTATGTTGTCTTTAAGACTATGTTCTACATCTATGCCAAAGGTCAGCAAGATCCGTTGAAAAGTTCTGGAGATAATGAGTAGCAAACATCCATCCATCTAAACTTTTGCATGTATAATATTAGTAAGATTCTCAACACATATTAAGACCACTTTATCGGTCATGACACTATCGCTTTGGTGACGGTTTTTATTCTTTCATTATCTAAAGAAATGTACACCAAATACATCGTTAACTGAACAGGTGAGAGGTTGATCACCTGTCGAATTAGTCCTACAGGTTTAATCATTTAAATTGTCAATTTAAGTGCCGTTTTAGGCTTTTTAAGTTGTCCCCTTTACTATCTTATCGTCTTCTAAAACATACTGTTTATGTTTTCTTTAACTGCAAGACTTTATAAAATCCATTACAAATATTAACATATATTTATACTA
>LD688989.1:2090955-2102811 GCA_003118335.3 Papilio memnon
GGGTTTAAAAGCATAGTTAGAAGGATACATGTTATTCCAGACTATGTTCTACTTCTATACCAAATTTCATCGAAATCCGTTCAACCATTTAGGAGATATGCAATTACAAGCATATATCTATCCATTCAAACTTTTGCATTTATAATATTAGTAAGTAGTTAATTTAACAATACCCGTAAAATTAAAAACATCCTTCCTTATTTGCAACCCGCTGTCTACAACCGCCTGCTGGACCACGTCACAGCGGCTACCAGCCTCGCGTCATTTAAAAATAACGCCGTATAGGCCGGCAACGCATCTGCAGTTCCTCTGGTATTGCGGATGTCCATGGGCGTCGTTGACCACCTTTGTGTTCCCGCCGCTCGTTTGCCCCCCTCTCTTATAAAAAAAAAAACAAACTTAAGTCCTGGCTAATTCAGAAAGCTCTGTATAGTGTGGAGGATTTTTTTCTACCATAATGATTGTCTTATTTTCTATTCAGTAACTCTGTAGAACAATTTTAACATCTGACCTGTGAAAAGTAATTTTATACCAATAAATATTTGTATTTGTATTATTTGTAACTCCATTCTACGAAGATTAAATAAAAATGACACATCGTAAACAGTTCAAATTGATTTATTTGTAAACTGGAAAATTAAAAATCAAAAATTGATTCCATTAAAAAAACATCAGTCGCAGTTCTTCCATTTAAAAATTAAAACGCGCGACGCATCAAAAAAGCAATTTTCTGCGACAATACTGCCTACCCCGTGTCATTCAAGTTCAATAGCAAAAATGGTTCCAAAATTGGTACGGTGCAGATCAAATAAACGAATTTTAAAAGGATCCCGTCATGTGTTATTTGAAAAAACTTCGAGCATTACGTTCACCGTTACATCATTAGTACCCAAGATTAAATAAACCAACTGTAGGAATAAACTTGCTTCATCATCGACTGCTACTGTTCCCAATTTCACCACTAGCTCACTATACGTCCCCACTAAGGGGCTCGGAGCCTACCCTAAGTTAGGGTGACTAGGCCTTAGTCAACCACGTTGGCCCACTGCGGGTTGGTTGACTTCAGACATATCTTTGAATTTCTTCTCCGATATGTGCAGGTTGCATCACGATGTTTTCCTTCACCGTAAGAACGTCGAGTATATTATGTACATATGAAATTCGAAAAATCACATTGGTACATGGCGGGATTCGAACTGAAGACCTGTAGATGTACAATTCAAGTGCTTAAACTCCTAAGCCACGACGCTTAATTACAACTGAATGTCGTGCCATCACTTGTTTAACATATTTATGGGTGGTTATAGCGACCAGACCAGACGTAAGACGTTAAGAATATCGGCGTCCAAGACTGGAAGCAAAAGGCCCAAGGAAACAGACATATTTCACTAACATTAATTCCTGTACCTAAATGTTCTTAACTATGTATGAATATTCTTCATTATTTTATTCTAATGAAGCAATATCTTCGCTTTATTATACAAAAACGTTATACGCACTATAAATTTTAATCTTGGAGGAAAACTTGGCTCAGTTTAGTTGGGACATGTTAAAAAACATTCGTTGGATTTAGTCCAGAGACAGTCTGATGAGAAAAAGAATTCTAGGAGTATTAAAATCTTAAAATTCTGTTTCGCAATATATCTGTTAACATTTACACGAATATTTTAAAAAAGCTTATAAGTCTACAAAATGTGCAGATTAAATTAAAAATACTTATATTAATAAATAGCGGTTACCGGCGACTTCGTCAGCGCAGTTTTAAAAACTAGCTTATAATATCCTCGCGTACATTTCTTTCCCGTTATAGTCTCGTCAAAATCGATCCATCCGTTTCGGAGATTACCCGGAAGAAACACGGCTTTGTGGACACACAGACAGAAGTTTTTATAATTTTGGATCTTCGTTATCATCAATTAGTCTGAATCTATTTTTTTATATTACAGACAGACACTCCTATTTTAATAATGTCTACAGACTTAGTTTAAGTAATAAAAACAATTGAAGTAGTTACTTAAGTGTTTTATATATGGCTTTATATTAGTTGAACAGCAATCTAAATGACTTCAACAATATCAAAGTTAAGATTGGACTTTCGTATTTTCAACAGTTATACCTGGTTCAGACTCCACCAATACAATAGCACAGGAGCACAGACCTGGCATCGAAAGTATGTCAATGCCAGTCCAGTTACAGAGCTAATGTCCAACTATACTGGAGTATGAACCAGGCATTACATCTAGAATCTATTATCCCTATCATTATAAATCAAAATTCAATTTGCATAACATGCGAAATTTGCTCTGCTAATACTATCGGAATATTCGAATCAAATCCAACAGAATATTGGCACGGTTATATCGAAATGTGCTCAATAATAAGTACTTAACCTGACTACGAACTAATGCAAATCTCAATACAATAGGTAAGGGTCAATAAAAAGGCAATTTGGAAGCGTGCGGTGTTCCCCAACGCTATCCGATGATACTCCAGCGCTTACATAGGAAGTTAAGTAAGTTAATATGCAAAGCAGATTGTGATGGGGCAGTAGGTATGTAGTTGGATCAACAATAATTGGCACATGACACAATATTTCTATTACAATATTTTAACAATTTAATTTTTCAAACAGCATATGGACTTCTAATAGAGGTTTTGTTATCATAATGCCTATCATTTAACCTACTACCAGATTAAGAGACAAAATTATTACTATTTTATCTAAAATACATCAATATCTATAGTTTCTTCTGAGCTTGGTCTACATCTTCCTAGAATTTTATTAGCTGTATTCTCGCACACTATGACGCCAATGTTCACCGGCACTGCTATAGTACTAAGCATGCTCGGCACGACTCTCCTAAAATTCGGTTCGAGCCTATGCGAATGGTTTATAGTTTCCGCGGCAATGACGTCATCTAAATCTACATTATTGAGATTTGATCAGATTGTAATATTATACGAATAATAGCTTTCGCTCGCGACTCCGTCCGTATGTAATTAAAAAAAGAAAAGTAGCCTATGCGTTCTTCCAGACTATACTCTACATCTATGCCAAATTTCATCGAGTTCCGTTCAGCCGTTTAGGCTACAAACTCTAACAAACATCCATCCATCCACACTTTCGCATTTATAATATTAGTAAGATGAGTACTCGATATAATTTTCATCCTTAATTGCAGGTTAGGTTAGGTTAGGTTTCGATTAAAATAATCGTTAGGCTTTAAAGTCTTTTACGGTTAAATATTAATTAATTTCCAGGTAAATAACGAAGTTTATCTAAATCGCAGTAACGTGAAAACGGACCTCTAGACAAGCACTAGCTTCTTAATAAAGAGAATCATTAAAATTGGTTCCATAAGAAAGAAGCTTAAGTATATCTATACTAATATTATAAAGAGGAAAGATTTGTACTTTTGTATTTTTGTATGCATTGAAATAACTCAAAAATTACTGGACAGATTTTAATAATTCTTTCACTATTAGAAAGGTAATTTATCTGTGAGTAACATAGGCTGTGTTTTACTATTTTTTTTAATTTCACGCAGACGAAGTCGCGAGCAACAGCTAGTCACAAATAAAAACAAACACGAATTAATAACCGAACATATTTCATTTGGTTCGGTTAACTTTAAAAGTTCAAAGTTTAACGCCCCGTTTGTAGTTTTTTAGGAACAGGTGATTCAATAACCGTTAAGTGTCATTAAAATTAACACCGGAAGTCTCAACGCTCTAAAAAATGTAGAAAATTAACAACTTTAAGTTTAAGCGTGCACCTAACATTTTTTGGGTAATCATGAATAATGAATAAAACTTTAAAATAAATGAAGCTGTATTATTCACATTGCAATAATAAAAAAAATATAATCGAAATCCTTATGGTGAAAAAAACATCGTGATGCAACTTGCATATTTACAAAATATCTGCGAAGAAATTCAAAGATATCTAGGAAGTCAACCAATACGGACTGAGCCAACAACCAAGGCCTAGTCACTCCTAACTTGGGTAGGCTACCAGCTAACTATGTTCTTACTATCTTACTAATAATATAAATACGAAAGTTTAGACGGATGGATGTTTGTTAGAGTTTGTAGCCTAAACGGCTGAACGGATTGCGTTGAAATTTGGCATAGATATAGAGGATAGTCTGGAAGAAGACATAGGCTACTTACTTGTCTTTTTTTAATTCCACGCAGGAGTCGTGGGCGAGAACTAGTTGAATATAAATCACTTGTTAAATATTTCTAGCTTCATAGGTTTTTAAGTAACTTTATGTTTCTACTAGCTTTCGCCCGCGACTCCGTCCGCGTGGAATTAAAAAAAAAACAAAAGTGAGTATCCTATGTGTTCTTCCAGACTATCCTCTGTATCTGTGCCAAATTTCATCGAGATCCGTTAAGCCGTTTAGGCTACAAACTCTAACAAACATCCATCCATCCATCCATCCATCCATCCATCCAAACTTTCGCATTTATAATATTAGTATGATGATTGTATTAAATAATTAAACCACAATCTAATATAAGTATAAGTCCATTTGAAGGTACAATAGCAATAACAGTGACAGATAAAATCAAGCACTGTAAATCTATGAATCGGTAGATATGATATCGTGAGGCTTGCACGTGTCGATTCAATAATATTATGGAATATATTTTGTAGTGTATTAGTCATGTCTATAAATCAATAAACAGAATTGTTATTTGTCACGAAAGTTACATGTCATTACTTAAATCTTACTTACTAATATTATATAAATAAATGCGAAACTTTCGATGGATGGATGTTTGTTAGAGTTTGTAGTCTACACGGCTGAACGTATCTCGTTGAAATTTGGCTTAGACGTAGAGGATAGTTTGTAAGAACACATAGGCTACTCACTTTTGTTTTTGGTAATCCCACGCGGATAGAGTCGCGGGCGAAAGCTATTTAATCAGAAATCAGAGTTTCAAAAACCGACATTTAAAAAAAAATTGTTATTTCAACTTAATACGCATAGCTTTCGTTACAAACAATGTTTTTTTTTTTTATTTAATGTTCAGTACGTCTAAAAATTTCGAACAAAAGTATCGTAACATTTTGTTGAATGTAAAAATCGGTAGGCGAGCGTAAAACACGTTTTTATAATATACATTTAGTAAAGAGAACAATGAGGATTCCGATGAATTATAACGAATCACTTCCAAATCAGTCGGGAATAATTTACATGTAGCATCGCGCACTAAAATGTTAAATAAAAAATATTTCAATTCCGATGCTCCATAATTTAACATAACATAAGTATAACATTACTTTTATATAATACGCATTAAGTACTCAATTTATTAATGTTATTGCCCGAATATTTACATTTTTAGTACGAGAAAGACGTTCTTTTTCATCATTGTTATCTATCCGAAAACGATTTCTACAATCTTAGGCGATTTTAAAAATGTCTAATGCTTTTTATTTGGAACTATTAAGAACTTTTGTAGTCGAATGTACCACGACACATTGGCCTGTCTCCCACACTTTTCCCCGTTTGTGGGCCATCAATCACACATTATCACGCTGTACACTGCGCTGCATACATTATAATATTATAAGGTAGATTAGCATAGGGCATGTAGGGGTTGTGTGTCAACTTGAAATATTGATAGATACATTACGGACTTAGTTTTATGAACTGTGAAATATTTCTGGGTCAAAATAAGTATAAGGTAAGTTCTAAAAGCGAGATCATATGATTATCGTGATTATACTACTTTTAGCCAGTGACTTGGTCCCTGCGGAATTAAAAAAAACTCAGTAAGTAGCTTGTGTATTTTTTTTTATATCATAAGGTGGCAAACGAGTAAGCGGCCACCTGAAACCGCCAAACTGGCGAAGCGACTGCTGCCCATAGACATCCGCAATAGCGGATGCGTTGCCTACCCTTAATCGACGGAGGAGGAGACGAACATAAAGAGGATACTTCCCTTTTCTATGCGTCTCCTGCACCGTCAAATCCACGTTCCCTTCCCATCCTTTTCTTATAAGAAAAAGGGTGGGAATGAAAAGGGACTAAAGTTGGGCCTCCGGCACCACACTCATAAGGGGAAACGCGGAATTGCTGCCATTTCATGTCTGTCTTCTGTATTCTTGCAGACTGTGTTTTACATGTGTACCAAATGTCATCTAGATACCCCGCCACGGCTTCGCACTGGTCCAATGCTGATACGAAAATATTTATATCAGATTCTTCTTCGAGTGCCATATCCTATCGGAGTTTGGCAACCATTATGACAACTTGAACCTTCGACACTGCTGCTCTCAATAAGGAACGTGTGCTTTTATTATACCACTGGCGTAGATTTCTAAGAAGTACGTCTTCATCCTGGATTCCTTTTCCTTATATCAGATTAGAAACCTTTAAATTTATCAGTATTTCTCTACTATACATCACTCTGATAGAGTGTCGGTGGCTCAGGGGTTCAATCACTTGACTTGTAATCGACAGTTCCTGGGTTCGAATCCCGCCATGTACCAATGTGATTTTCGATTTTTCGAATTTCACATGTTCATAATTTACCCCACGTTCTTACGGTGAAGGAAAACAGGAAAACAGCGAAGAAATTTAATGATACGTGTGAAGTCAACCAACCCACACTTGGCCAGCGTGGTTGACTATGGCCTAGTCACCCTAACTTAGGGTGGACTCCGAGCCCCTCAGTGGGGACGTATAGTGAGCTGGTGACGATCACTCTATCTATTAAAAAACTGTGTCAAAATCCGTGGCTTAGCTTTAAAGCTCTAAGTATACAATCAGACAGTGGGAAGCGACTTGGTTTTACACTAAGTGGTGAAGCATTTTTTTAAATTATTAACGAAGTAGGAAACGAACCCGGATTGTTAATGTGGTACTCACGCGCTAGACCACTGATCTGTCATCTTATCTATTTGATCATCTCGCTCCCCACTGTTTGACTGACAACTTCTTGACTCATTTTCGGTACCCCTTTAATGTACGCAATAGGGGATCCGACAGTTGTTGATTTTAAAAACAATGTAACCATTCTGAATAGCAAAAAGTATGATTTTTTAAAACACCATATAAAAAAGAGTTGTTGTGTTCAATAACTTGGCTACACGAGACCTAACAAAATACTTCATTTTTTGAGCTTATTAAGTTACAATTAGTGACTATGATCTAAGTTCAACGCTAATCTATACTAATATAATAAAGCGTAAACACACACTTCTTTGTTTTTAGGCTATATATTTTCTCGCTATTAAACTTAGGGGGTAANNGTATTTTGACATTTGCAATTGAGAATTTGACAAATGTAAATAATAAAATAAAGTTTTTATAATTCCATGCGAATGATGCCGCAAGGGAACAGCTAGTCTCGATTATAAATTTCCGAATTCTCCGTTCCCTTATGATTCATACTTTTTTCTCATCAGAAAACCTTCTCTTGTTTCCTTCCATCATAAATGCGAGAGTTTTTATGTTTGAATGGATGTTAAAAGGTATCTCCTAAAGGGCTTTACCATGAAATTTATCACACATTCAGTCTGGAAGAACACATACACTGCTTAACATTTATTATTTTAATTCCGCGCGGACGGAGCCGCGTGTGTTAGCTAGTTTTTAAATACATTTAAATCGTACCTCAACAATAGAATCAGTATAATAGCTTACATAGAAAGTATCAATCATATACAGTCGTAGTATACAATAGAGAATTAATAATGCTGCCATACACGGCCATAGCTGGCTAATAAATATGATTTGTATAGACTCTCATTATGCTCAGAGCGTCCTGTTATTTACTAAGCGATCTATATGAACTATATTTTATTTTCCACGCCAACGAAATTTAATGGGAACCCTTTTAGATTGCGTAGGTGTTATTAACGTTCTCGGCTTGTAAATGAAATTACTAATATTTTAATATTTGAATACTTTAAAGTGTTTAATTTGTAACATGGTGTTTTGTAGAGTTTTAATAATAAAGAGTTGGAAAGAATTATTATTTTTATCTGTACTAATATAATAAAGCGTAAACACACACTTATTGGTTGCCTAAGATATCAGCAATTACAGCATATTTTTGAATAATTCTTTTTTTGATAAAAAAAGCCCCACACTTACTTCACGCTTTAGGCTATATATTTTCACGCCATTAAACTTAAGGGGCAAATGATTGGATAAAAACTCTAATGTGGGAAAGAGACCATAAGTTTGCTGCTAACATCAAGGAAAAAAGACTGCCATGGTTTGTCATCACGTCATGTCATTTTGACATTGGCAATTGAGAATTTGACAAATGTAAACAATCAAATAAAGTTTTTATAATTTCACGCGGATGAACCCGCAAGGGAACAGCTAGTTTCATTGATAAAGTACTAAGAGAAGTGACAACAATCCGTTTCCACTGTTGGAATACATTATCAAAAAATATAGCTGTTTCTCTAAAAAAAAATTAGGAAAATCAAAGCATGTTTTGTTTATTTTTAAAGTAAAGATGACATCAAACCTTGCTTAGGAAGCATTTTAATTATCCAGACGACGCTAAGGGTTTAACGCATAAAACAAACAATAATAAAAATACCCCCATATTATCAGTCATTAAATACGTATACAGATAAAAAAACCTTTAAGCCTTCAACAAACATCTTAATGTAAATGAAGAGTTTTATTTCAGTGTTAATCTCATAATATAATCAAGCGGAGTTTTTTTTATGTTCATAGCGCAGTGGAATAAGTTTTTATTATCTACAGTAAGTTTATCTCAGCTCGTCCTAATCATTCTTCCTGTTGTTTTGTTTGCACGCCGCTAGATGTCAGCAAAGATGGATTGTGGCTTTCTCAAAGCGCATCAAAGATATGTGTAAAAAATTGTTTTACTACCATGGGATGTGTTTTTAAGGGGGAGATAAATTTAAAGGTATGCTTAAATACTTCGAAATATGACTTTTAGCAGCATAATCGACGCATTATTAACGAAGTATTTTGCAATATTACAATGTTCCCGTGCGGTTTCATCCGCGTGAAATTACAAAAACTTTATTTCATTGTTTACCTACATTTTTCAAATTATCAATGGAAAATGTCCAAATGACATGACATGATGACAAACCATGGCGATCTTGCTTCCTTGATGTTGGCAGCAATTTATGCTCTCCTTCCCACATTAGGGTTTTTATCCAAAATATTTACCCCGAAAGTTTAATGGCGTGAAAATATACAGCCTAATGCGTAACGTAAGTGTGGGGCTTTTTATTAAAAAAAAGAATTATTCAAAAATATGCTATAATTGCTGACATCTTAGGCAACAAAGAAGTGTGTTTACGCTTTATTATATTAGTATAGATGAAAAACAATAACACAACTATCTGATAACCAACAGCCACAAATCACAAACTAAATACTAACAGTGGTTAGTTCAATATTACGTTTAATTTTATTATTTTAATTTGTACGTTAATAGATAAAGGTATTCGTCTTGATTATTTTTAATATACCTTCCAAGTATGCATATGTTGGTATATTTATAAAATAAATCAAAGAGCAGAATCGTCATTTAAATTAGGCAAAGACCATAAGTCCCTTACAGCCAGAGCTATAAAAGTAAACAACACGTGCCGTATATTAATTTAAAAGCAAAAAAGTATTAAAACAACTTTAAGTGCATTATTTATGGTTGTTTAATAACGTTTTCTCTCAACAAATAAATTACTTTGTAATAAATAATTTTATTGTCAAATGATGCGTAATTTGTCACGTCTATGATTTTTTGAATGAGTTTATGAATTAAAAAAAAAATACTTTTTTACTAATTGTTTTGATTTATCTACACTAATATTATATTATAAAGAGGAAAGATTTCTATTTTTGTATGTAGTGAAATAACTCAAAAACTACTGAACTGATTTTAAAAATTCTTTCACCATTAAAAAGCTATGTTGTCAATGAGTAACATAGGCTATTTTTATTATTATTTATTTTCACGCAGACGAAGTCGCGAGCAACAGCTAGTGTGTTTGCTTAATTAATTTAAGAAAATCTAAGTCTGTAACTAGAGTGATCATAAATAAAGCTGAGAAATATTATATGTACAGTAATTAGCAAATGTTGTCTCGGTGAATTAATTAGAATACCTCAAGCTTCGACTAGAATAAACACATTTGTTCATAACCTAACTTTGACAAAGATATATCTCTGTTTATTCGACGTTGATTAAATATACGTCCTCTAATGAAATGAAATAACTTAAATCTACAATTCCTTTATAAAATACTAGCTGTTCCCCTGCGGCTTTATCCGCGTGAAATTATAAAAACTTTATTTCATTGTTTACCTACATTTATCAAATTATCAAATGTCAAAATGACATGACGTGACCAACCACGGCAATCTTGCTTCCTTGATGTTGGCAGTAACTTATGGTCTCTTTCCCACATTAGGGTTTTTGTCCAAAATATTTATCCCCTAAGTTTAATGACGTGAAAATGTGTAGCCTAAAGCGTGACGCAAGTGTAGGGCTTTTTATTAAAAAAAGAGTTATTCAAAAATATGCTGTAATTGCTGACATCTTAGGCAACAAAGAAGTGTGTGTTTACGCTTTATTATATTAGTATAGATAGCTGTTGCTCGCGACTGTATCCGCGTTAAATTAAAAAAGATAGCCTATGTTACTCACTGACAATGTAGCTTTCTAATGGTGTAAAAAATTTTGAAATCAGTCTAGCAGTTTTTGAATTATTTCAATACGTACAAAAATACAAACCTTTCGTCTTTACAATATTAGTAAGACTGGCTGTTACTAGCGACTTCGACGGCAGAATTAAAAAAAAATCGAGTAATATTATTTATTACTCAGATATTAAGAAACTTTCTAATGGGAAACGAATCTTTAAATTCGGGCTAGTAGTTTTTAAGTGAATCCAATACGTACAAAAATACAAATATGTTTTTTTTCCATTCTAAATAAGCTTGAAATTTATGAGCGGAAGACCGTCTCTTGGTTATTTTGGCGAATTCATGTGGCTGCTTGCTCGTTTGTCACCTAAAATATCATCATATAGGCAATTGTCAATCTTACGTGGACCTACCGCGAAATGATTCCGTCTGTTCTACGGACAATTGTGCAATTTGATCTTCGAATAGTATGTGATGGTTACCACTATCAGGTAATTCATTTATCACATTTTTATCTGGTAAAATATGACTTATTGATAATCACATAAAGTTCATTTTGCGTTAATCTTGTTTAGACTTCAGTGACATCTAATATAGTCAATGGTACAGGTGCAATCTGTTTGGAGCAAGAGGCACGAGTGATGAATGGCCGATAGGCTTGTGGTTGCGTGTTGAGGTACCGAATATATCCGGAGTAAGCTTGTGACGACATTGTCAAGTGTATGTGTAAATGATGCCTTTATTGAGTAACTTGCTTAGTTTAGTTAATATTACACTCAGAGTTTGGTGACTTATAAAATTCCTAAGTGTAGATTTTTGTTCCTTAATCTCTAATTAAGTTGCTCCCTTTTAACTCTGAATACGACAGATAGATTAAATACGTAATTGTTTATGATTGTCGCTTTAAACTTATGACATCAATTCAAGACGTGCATAGTGTGAAAAAGGTTGTTTTCTTTTATAAAAACATATAGCAAATAAACTTAAACAGAAATAAATGTTTCTTCAGTTAAGTGACTAAAGTTGTGAAATAATTCATCAACAATAAAAAAAGCTCTGACACATTCTGACGTCTCATTTGAGCTTAATTAAATCGTTCATTTCATTATATTTATCGGCATACCACGTATGAATGAAAAAATAAATTATAAAAAACGCAATGATCGTATCGGGGCATCGCAAAAAGTAT
>LD688989.1:2130073-2144578 GCA_003118335.3 Papilio memnon
TGAAGTCAACCAACCCGCACTTGGCCAGCGTGGTTTGACTATGGCCTAGTCACCCTAACTTAGGGTAGGCTCTGAGCCTCTCGGTGGGAACGTATAGTGAGCTGGTATCAGTAGAGTTTAAAAAAAAAAACAATCTGCATCCATGAATAAAAACATTCTCTTTACCTATTAATTCGAATGATTCAAAGTTCATTATAAAGCTATTGTGCCTGAACCGCAGGCGATTCTGACTCAATGACGCATTTGTATACATATACTATACATAAATCTATACTATATCTATACTAATATGATAAAGCGTAAACACACACTTCTTTGTTGCCTAAGATGTCAGCAATTACAGCATATTTTTTAATAATTCCTTTTTTAATAAAAAGCCCTACACTTACGACACGCTTTAGGCTACATATTTTCACGCCATTAAACGTAGGGGGTAAACATTTTGGATAAAAACCCTAATGTGGGAAAAAGACCATAATTTACTGCCAACATCAAGGAAGCAAGATTGCCATAGTAAGGTTATTGGTATTTTGACATTTGAAATTGACAATTTGACAAATGTAAACAATAAAATAAAGTTTTTATAATTTCACGCGGGTGAAGCCGCACGGGAACAGCCAGTATTTTATACAATACATGCATAAATACAGTATACAAATATACAGGACGTGTCGTGGTCATAACTTCTAGCCAGTGTTTGTCTTACGCCTACATAAAATAATAACAACCATATAACTCCTACTTATTACATAATTTCGTACTTTATTGCTTGGTTTCTACTGACGTAATTCTTTTATAAAAACAATTTGTCGTAACTCTTCAGAAAAAAGCATGTTTTCAAAAAATGTGTCTTTGGTGTTTGAAAAAGTTTTTCTATTACTTCTTTATCAAAAGGGAGTATAAATTACATTAAAAAATTATGTCTTCATCTTTCAATCGAGAAAAATATTACATTTACTATAGTAAGTTTTAATATAAACTAGCTTTAGCCCGCGACTCCGTCCGCGTGGAATTAAAATAAAACGAAAGTGAGTAGCGTATGTGTTCTTATAGACTATCCTCCACGTCTATACCAAATTTCATCGAAATCCGTTTACCCGTTTCGGCTACAAACTCTAACAAACATCCATCCATCCATCGCTGTCGAACGGAATAAACAGTATCCGATGTCCGTCTCCTGGCTCTAAGCTACCTCCTCACCAATTTTCAGCCATATCGGTGATGCCGTTCTTGAGTTATAAATGGTGTAACTAACACAACTTTCTTTTAGTATATATAGATGCATAAAATAACTAGGGTACTTTTTAAGTTAAAATATGAAACTCATTATTTTCGTTGTAATCTTAAATAATCAATGAACGCTGAGCAACCATTCATTTTCTGGAGCGAAAAATATAAAACCAAGTCACGGTAAGGTTCAGAAAAATGTATCAAAACTGTGCACCATATTTAAATTTCGGCAAGTAAAAAATTAAAATAAATGCAGGGTTCAGTAGTAATTATTTTTTACAACGGTCGAGTGCCAATCCTTATTCTGTAGATTCGCGCTGTCTGTAGTATATCGTAACACTGTCTACTGTAATGGCGGCATGCCAGCAAGTCAGTGATTCGAGCCACCAGTACAATGTCCATTAACGATACGCAGATCATCGGGAACTTTTTAACTTATTGCAGATGCAGATCATGATGGGTAAAATAGTAATTTTGGGGGTACTAGTACTTGAAATAACTCAAAAACTACTGGACCGAATTCAAAAAATTCTTTCACCATCAAAAAGCTACATTAACTAGGCTCTATTTTTTATAATTTCACGCGGACGAAGTCGCAAGAAACAGTTAGTGTGCTATAAAATAGCGTGTGACTGTACTTGTACCATTAACGCTTCTATTCCCAGGATGTTTCATTAGATATCGAAATTATATAAAAGAAGATAATTCCACCATTGATCTTTACGATTAAGATAACCTAAAAATTATTACAAAACAAAAAACGGTAATAAAGTTTTAAGACTCTCGAAAGTGTTCAAATACGACGGATTGATTATTTTTCCGTGCCATAAACTGCGTTTCCTATCTAAATGTAGTAATATTTGTCTTACTTTGTAGATATATGTTATAACTTATGTACTGCAGTAACTTGCATCAATAATAAGGAAATTCAAGTTAAAAGCATAGCATTTATATAGGAATTCCATCTTAGAGCGCAGGCACACCTTTGACGAAACTATCACACGACTGATTAGTCGCGCTTTGATTCCTATGAGCTTGAAGGTGCGTACACTAATCGATTTTTAGTTGTGCAAATAAACAGTTGAATTGGCTGCGAAACAATCGACAACCGCACAACAGTTGTGCGATAGTGATAATAAAACTTACACGTGTTTTTCTGTAATCAATAAAACATTAAATTTAAACGACTTTTGTATTTTTATATTACCAAGGATCTCTAAATATCGCTATAACAAGTGCATTGTAAGTACTCCCTTATTCGTAGTATATCATACTAATATTATAAATGCGAAAGTTTAGATGGGTGGATGTTTGTTAGAGTTTGTAGCCTAAACGGCTGAACGGATTACGATGAAATTTGGTATGAAGAATGAAGAAGATGAATGAAATGATATGAAGAACACATAGGCTCACTTTTGTTTTTTTTTTAATTCCACGCGAACGGAGTCACGGGCGAAAGCTAGTAAGACATAAATCAAACTCGCCAACAGCTCATAACGTAAGGGTTTCAGTAAATAAAGAACATTTAGATACAATCTTCGGGGCGCCTTAATAACGGGCTTAAGAAATTTTTTTTTCGACATTTTTATCATGTAAATTTTAATTTTTGTGCACAACACCTATCAACACGATCTTTTATAAGGAACACCATGATTTTTGGAAATTCTTCTTTTCCTAAACGTAAGTCTTATAATAATATCCTTACTATGTTCCTATTTTATCTAGAATTAGCTGTTGATCGCGACTTCGTCCGCCTGAAAATATAGCCCATGTTACTTGGTTATGTAGATTTTTAATGGTGCAAGAATTTTTGAAATCGGCCCCGCAGTTTTTGAGTTATTTCGATATACAAAAATACAAATCTTTATAATATTAGTATAGATTGATACGTGAAGTGTTAATACTCTACGTCTATCTGTTATCGAGCTTTAATGTAGTCTTTCTTAGGATTTCAGGTTCCCTATACATTTAAACACCTCTACCACGACGTTCTCTTATAGAATCTTTACCAATCATTCGTATTACTACAGTGTTACCAATCTATCGAACTTTTTAGTATTTGAATATCCATCCCGATTTTAAAACCGTTGTCACACTAAGCTTAGTAATTCAATATAACAGAGTACTTACATCGTGAATTTAACCAGTATGAGCAGTAAATTCAATATTTAAACTCCCCCTCACTATTTGCTCAGCGACAATCCGAGATATCAATGTCAGATCGTATTGAATCGATTCGATAAGATTATCGAGTGAGAAAATTTTAATTTTAAACGCACCTTGTTCGACCTCTCGACTTTGCCATAATTCGACCGACAATTTATGTTACAAGACGTGATAAAGGTAAAAAAAATATCACAAGTCGAAAAATACGGAATTAATTTATTCTAGATCGATATCTAAGATGAAATTTGTCAAACAAATATATGCAAATATTCCTCTATAAACTAGCTTTTTTATTACATTTATTTAATAAGGGATATGTTTTTATTTAATTTTTACTAAAGTGTAAACTAACTTGAAATAAAACGTACAACATTGTAAAGCTTTTAGTTGAAATCTGTTAACGAAAAAGTGGAACCAATCCTCGTGATAAAATGTTTAGACCAGATTTAGTACAACATTTCAACAGGACATAGTTTTCGTCGGAATTAATTGTGTAATCTAGTAAAAGTAGTTACAAAACTGTGTTACTTTTAAATGATTATTTACTATAGAAGTTTTTAACAGAGATATATTCTAAATAAGTAAATTCCATTCGTCACTGCGTGTATATATGCGTAGATATTTACGAGTAGAATAAGCGAGAGTGCTCTGTCAGGAATCAGGATCTGGAAATAAGAAACCGTAGTTTCTGCCTACCCTGGGTTACGGGCGTAAGTTATGATGCTGTCTTCAGTCCAGATTTTACATTCACTATAGATGCTTTATGGGCTCTTCTTCATATACCTTTCATATTCAAATTAAGAAAAACAAATTGTTGTTAATTGTTTTCTATTAAATAGTTGTCTTAACATCATGTTAACATCAACCAAGGATGGTTGTATAGTGAAAATAATAAAATAAACAGCAAGCTGTAAATAACGCACCGATAAGAGCGTTGTCACTTAAATTTCGGTTCATTGAGTCGGTATTAGGGTATTGTTCGATTCTGTACCGTGGCCAGTACGAATTTATTGAACGTTAAAATTTTATAAACGATAAGAAATAACGGGTTAAGATTTTGCAATGGAGACGTTAATAATTTTATTCAAAGATTTATCAGTTGAGTTTATGATAAAATTCTTTAATGTTTAATGTGTTTTTACACTCTTTATTGATTAAGGCACACCTTTCTTATCTTGGTTTGATGTAATTGAATCTGAAATGAGATACTAAAAATATTAGTGGCTTTTTTTTACTTTTAAACTTGTCATGTCACAGTATTTATTACGTACAAATATTTTAAATAGAAAATAGAATTTGTTGCATGTATTATTAGATAAAATAGCCAATGATACTAATTACTAGAACTGTGTTATAATTACAAATGGAAGTAGACCTAATAGACCAAAGGTTAGGTCATTCCAACAATATTAAGCATAAAAGCGATAAGGAATTAATCTTATGGCGACATCTATTGGTAGACAATTATACCTAAATGGAAATATCAAATTGGAAAAGAGTAAGTTCTGCTTAAAGCGAACGCACACTTTTGACTAAACAATCGCACAACAGTTGTGCGATTGTCAATTGTCGATTGTTTCGCTGTCAATTCAACTGTTTAGTTGCACGGCTAAAAGTCGAGTAGTGTGAGCACCTCCATATAAGCTCATAGGAATCAAAGCACGCCTAAACAGTTGTGCGATAGTTTAGTTTAAGGTGTGCACGCTCTTACCCATTTATAAGGATTTAAAAAAAATAATGTTTTATAACATTTTTAAAACAACAGTTAACACCAATCTGTTGATTATCTTTAATCATGATATAAAAAATGTTGAAGGAAACCGCGAATCCTTCTTTCGTATAACCGTGAAATCAATACTATGTCTATAAATGCAGTTAAATGTTATTTTTATTGACATCACAGTACCTGCGTATCATACAATGACAACACAAACCGCTACAGAAATCCCACAAATATTAAATCTTGAATCACCTTGCTTTTGGAACGAAAAAATTGTCAAACATCCATATAAAGTTTAGGGTTCTGTACTTTAATTAATCTATACTGATATTATAAAGGAGAAAGTTTTGTATTTTTGTATGTATTCGATTTACGTAAAACGACTGGGCCGATTTCAAAATTTCTTACACCATTAGAAAGGTAATTTATCCGTGAGTGACCTAGTATAAATAGGCTATGTTTTTTATTTCACGCGGGCGAAGTCGCGAGCAACAGCTAGTATTTAATACAAAGAGAGTTAAATAACAAAATTTCCATTGATGAAACATCTGTATTATGCACTATTATATTTATTATGATTACAGCCTGCACGAAAATTTTCGAAAAAGTGTCGTCAAATTTGTTTAAGATTTGTCGATATATTTTACGACCGATAGCTGCACAGAGGGCATACACAATCAATTTCAATACGAATCCTTACTCGGAAATTTTCGTGCTATCTCTTTTGCATTAACTTTGATAATTGTTAACCTACTTTCTGGTAAATTTTAATGTTGATTTTCTTTTGTTTTACAACCATTGTAATCTCGGACAATAACAAAGTATTGCATTCTTCAAATTTTAACTTGATGACTTTATAGGTAACAAAAATTATTTAAAAATGTAAAAAATATAAACAATATATATTATGCCAAACTTTCGAAGTAGGGACGGGTCGCTGTTAAATGATATGGGAATTTAAAAAGGCTAAAATTTGTGCCAAAATTACCACTTGACTCACGGATCTCTAAAGGAGTCAACCAGTGTTGAACATAGTGGGGCCACTTCATTAAACGACAATTATTATTTTTAGATGGTCCTCGACTTACCTCTTCATTGACAATAGCTGTTTGCGTACATCTGCTCCAAGTTTTTTTGCAGCTAACCAAGTTCGACAAAGGAATTTTGTCAGAATGCCTTGAGGCGTTAAATTTTGGATCTTAGAAGTACTTCGCCATACAATGGATGTCACATCTTTTGTTTGTTATTACAAACATAAAGTATGCTACAAAAAGTACGTTGGAAGGACTTATTTTAATTCGGTTAAGGTTTAATTTTGTATAAACCGACCGCAAAAGATTTATTTCCTATAGGATTTATATTTGAAATGCGTTGAATGCGTTGTAAAAGGAAAAAAATACCGAACGGAACATATTTTTTTTCATTGCAAAATTTTTAAAGATTTCTGTAACAGGATACATCAATTATTTATTTGGTGGGGGGGGGGGGTTAATAAACGGATTTGTCCGGTTTTGCGAGTGGTATTGTGTTTCTCTTCGAGTGCGGTTTCTAAGACGTTTTCATATTTTTAAATTACTTTGAAATTGTATACTTTAATAGAGTTGATAATTTATTTGCGTAAAGACATCCGAGTGAGGTATTAAATTAGCTGTAATAAGTTGCTATCAATTCTGCATGAATGTTGGGTTTGTTTACTGATAAACGAGCCTGTTTTATATATTTAATTGTTTATAATATCTCAAGTGTAAGGTTAGAACGCGCGCACACCTTTGACTAAACTATCGCTCAACTGTTTAGTCTCGCTTTGATTCCTATAAGCTTAAATGGAAGTGCGCTCACTACTCGATGTTAATTGTGCAACTAAACAGTTGAATTGGCTGCGAAACAATCGACAATCGCACAACTGTCGCCCGATAGTTTAGTCAAAGGTGTGCACACGATTTTACACTTATTAATGCGTCTTGCCAACCGTAGGACCTTGATCCTTGACCGTTTGTATCAACAATTTGTTTATATTTTAACCGATGGCATTTATGTTTCTGAATTTGAACTCTCCCGTGTATTTCAAAGAGAGTAAAGACTATAGATTTGAAATATTGTTGTAAAAAAGTTTTACGTCAATGTACACTGATCATGTCAACGTGGTAATGATCTTACATTTCCCAAGTTAACCGCAGATATGCGATAGTGCAACTTAAGACTTGGGGATGCGTAGTCTCTGGTTTGTTTTGTTTATTTGCAAGGGATAGTTACTGATGCCAGTGTGTTTAGGGACATCATCTATAAATGTAACCCCAATAACATTGTTCATTTGACACAATTTTGTACTATTGTCTTTAGAATAAGTCCATGTAATGTCTCTTTTGACACTAAATATTCTATTCAATAAATATTTAGTTTAAAAACTAAGAAAGAATGTTCTTAAGATTAAAATTAACAATACTTTTTAGGAATCGAAATTGCTTGAATATTCTCAGATTTATAGCAGTCTTTTTATATATTTGATCAGAATAAAAAACCGTACATCCAAAATCGGATTACATTGAACAACAAAAACAAAGGAGATAAAGAGATAATTCAAAAACAGAACGAACAAACGAAGAACGAAAATATTGTAATTATAGAAGGGAACAAACAACCATGAAATAATTATTCGAGTCAAATTCCACTGCTGTGTTATTTGTATCAAAACATATCGTCGTCTTTGTTTTTCCAATGAGAATGATAGGAATGGAAGTCTGTTTTATGCGAGTGTTTTAACAATGAAAACGTATTTTTACGGATCACGGATCCTGTAGCCGAAGCCTTGTTTGTTTCAGGTGTTATTATAAATCTTCACAGTCTACGTGGTTTGTTATTTTTTTTATCTATCTATACTTCTCTACTTATGTATAATATAATCTATAATATAATAAAGCGTAAACACACACTACTTAGTGACATAGAAAGTCAGCAATCACAGAATATTTTTGAATAATTATTTCTTTAATAAAAAACCCTACACTTACGTGACGCTTTAGGCTATATTTTCACGCTATTAAACTTAGGCAGTAATAAAATTGGAAAAAAACCTTCATGTGGGAAAGGGAAACTACAAGCTACCAACATTAATGAAGCAAGCTTATTATGGTAACGGTAATTTTGACATTTGACAAATGAAAATAAAATAAAGTTGTATTATTTCATGCGGGTGAAATCACATGGGAACAGTTAGTAATTATAAAAAGCTAGATGCACGATGAAGTCGCGGGCCGACACTGGCAACTAACAAAAATCAGAGTTGAGTAAATGACGTCTATAATATGCCTGTTCCCGCCTGGTTATTAGTCAAGTGTACGACCACACACACGTCGTATAAATTAAGGTAAAAGTGACAATAATTATGGACAACGAGTGAGATAAGAGGAATGACAATATGCATTAACAGAACCACTCTTATCTGAACTTAAGTACGCCTGTGGATTGTCTCATTTCGAGTGTTAATCGAGCGATATCGGAGAATTCCTTGTTTTATGTGTTTGTTCGAGAAAAGGTCTTAATATATCTTCAATACGTTTCGAGATCAAGGTGAAAATGGTTTTATTTTTACTTGTATAAATGTATATTTCGTACAATGTATCTGCGATTTTAGTCTTCAAATGGGTTACGCATTATAATGTGTCTGCGTGAGATTCTATTGTGGAAGTCGCCTAGAGACTAAAATCGCAGATTTGTGTAGCCTTGTTGATAAGGCGCTTAATTTCAATAGACAGTTTTCTCGTTATAACTCGAGAACCTGTGGCTGTAAAAAGATAAATCTCTTTTATTAAAGCTTTAACTCTAAAGAAAAGAATAAAAAAGATAGATAAATGAAAATGACCACAGATTTACAGTACATATTTAAAATAAATTTTCACTACATTATTTGATATTAGCAACTCTCTATCGCGTAACATCAAAACTTTTCAAATTCATTAATTTCGAACGCCGCAGGCATCGTCGACGTATATATCAATTTAACTAAGCGGTAACTGAGGCTTAAAGTCGGGGTTAACTTTAAACCGTTGTTTATCTCCCGGTTTATCTGTCGGTCGAGTCTGCGGCGCGCCCGATGGACTGTTTTCTTTAAATCTGGGGTAAGCTGGGATACAGTAAATTGGTTGAGACTACATATAACACGGTTCATTAGTTTAGCATACTTAAAATATTGTTCAATGAAGCTAATTAAAAATGTATGCAAACATTGTTTTAATTTTACGATGAAAATTATCTATTTTTTTTTGTTTAATCTACATTTCGAATTAAATTAATAATTTTGATCTTTACTCACTTTATATGGTTGCGGGAACAAATGTTTTCATTTTCCATATTGTTTTATATTGTAAAATTAATTGAATACTATGTTTTAATTTGGGCTAATTCAATAGAATTAACGAATTAAAGTAACGTTATCTTCTTAGATAAATATAGAAAATGATACTTTTGTTAACTTTAATGTAGGGATGACTCGTGGTTATTAAAAAAATCTTGATAAACTCTTAAAAAAACACATCGTCTTAATCGTCGTTCATCTTTCTTTCCTCTTTTTCTACGACTGATCTAATTTTAAAAAACGAACGTCAAAATGTAAAATTTGAAATAAGTAAATTAAAAAGAAAACGTATCCAACCTCTTTATCCTACATTAATAAATCAATTAATTACACGTTCAAACTATTCTACAACTTTCGTACCGCGGTATATTAGCTAAGTGAATACAGTCAGCCAGGTAAAACAGCGAGGTACAGCTAAATTGGGTCAGTTACAATTTTCATCTTATTTAATGTAAATTTTCAGTGAAAGCAAACAAATTGCTCGCAACAAAAATTATTAACAAAAAGGTCTTCCAGTCTTTGCTTAATACGAAATATTGTTCTAACTCTTGTCGGCGCTGGACGATTTAAAATTTAATTAATTTCACGAAAACTCAACGATGATACATATTCTACGCCCTCACCGTTAATTGAATTTCGAATTAATTATTTTTAACGTTTTCAACGGTTTTATAACCTGTTAAAATATCATTTTAAAATAATGACCAATAAGACTACATTACTGGCAACAACATGTCGAATTAAGTATTATACGAGTAGATATAAGGTAAATATATCTTACTTAGAGTTACGTACTGTTAAGAAGAAAATTACTACAGTGCTGTAGAATTGGCACAACACTATAGATTATTGGCATAGACGTCACATCTCTAACTGACAGATGTCAATGACATTACACATTGGACATTGGCGCGCATTCCTGGCGAGATCTGTAGTGGAGTGTTTAAATTGATATTGCTAGTTACAATTAAATAAGTTGTCTAAAAGTACTTAGAGTTAGTACTTGGTAGAGTTTGTAGCCTTAACTGCGGAAGCTCTCTATGAAATTTGGTATAAATATAGATCATAGTCTGGAAGAACACGTAGGCTACTATTGTTTTTTTTTATAATTCCACTCGGACAGAGTCGGCGAAAGCTAGTATAGTATGTATACTTTGATATACTTGGAAGATTCTCTATTCTTCTACATCCATAGTGTTCTAAGTTGTGCCAAAACACCACTCTACATGACGTATTTTAGTGTTTTTGTATTGCTTTACGTTTAGGGATATGTAGTTTTCGATATTTGCAATAATTTCCTAGATTCTAATAAAAAATACCATAACTATAGTTCAATAACTAATTTGTCCCTTAAAGGTATCGCTTCTTTATAAGGAATAAGACCCCGGGGGCAGCTCGTGGCCTCCACACAATGGACGCAAACGATAACATCAGCAACCTTTTAAGTTATTTATGTTTATGAAAGTTTGCTTGCATCGCACGTATGGAGACATAGTTTATTTTTAAAATACCAGATATCTTTCTATCTTAAAGTGCTCTCACGACCGCATAATACGAGCAGTGTGGACAGAGTTAAGAAATAATGCAATTTTAAAAAAAGGAAAACAATTATTCACAACAATTGTCCACACAACATTATTGTACAATTCAAGTTTTTAATTAGGTAGTTTCATTTGTTTTAAAATTTAATATACAAAAATTAATACACAAAAACTACAAAACGACACATAATAGACTGTGGAAAGTTGACTACCAACTCAGTTTTAACTTACCGTCATTGTATCTTCTAATGGTGAAGCCATTTCCATTTCAGTTGGCAGTTCAGGGAATCCATCCCTGTCCTGTGGCACGCGATATTCAACGCAAGCAATGATAGACTACTCCCGTATTAAAAATAACCATAATTTTTGATTTATCCAACGCGTTTTCTGTCTGCTTTTTGCTCATCACAATGAGTTTAAGAAGACCATATTTTCAAGTTTAAATATACATCATTTTATAGAATAACTAGCTTTCGCTCCCAACTCCGTCCGCGTGAAATAAAAAAAAACAAAAGCGAGCCTATGCGTTCTTTCAGACTATCCTCTACATCTATGCCTTTCATCGAAATCCGTTCAGCAGTTTAAGCTATAAACTCTAACAAGCATCCATCAAAACTTTTTTTTATGACAGAAAGGGGCAAACGACGGGAACACAGAGGTGGTCAACGACGCCCATGGACATCCGCCAGCGGACAACACCAAAGGAACTACAGATGCGTTGCCGGTCTTTTAGGAAATTGTAGGCTCCCTTCTTGAAGGTCCCTAAGTCGTATTGGTTTGGTAATACCGCCGAGGACAGACCGTTCCACAACGGGGCTGTGCGGGGCAGAAAGTTCCGCGAAAACCGCACGGTTGTGGAATTCCAGCCATCCACATGGTGAGGTGACTTTCGCATTTATAATATTACTATGATAAACAATTGAACCAGCTGATCATTACTTTACAAACATGAACTAGTATTCAGTCTACCTAAGATATTTATAGCAAATGTAACCAAATGGATTGTAGTTAATGAATCTAAATTAAATTAGAATCCTTCATTAGTAACAAACCTTAATTAGATATGCAAATGAATCTCGGTTAAAGTGAATAAGTTTGATAAAAGAGCATTCGTCACATCTGTCGCAGAGCTTGTAATATCAGAGAAACCTTGTCTTACGTCTGTTGAAATACTATGCGCAATTTGCTTTAGCATAATTCATTATTCGTTTAAGAATTAAGGTCTCAAATGTTCGTTGATCTATGTTTTAACGACTCTATTACGTTATAGATAATATTGCTGGCTGTTAATACTTGATCAATAAAAGTGTTGATTTTTCTTCTCGATGTTTCTTTGGAAAACTTGAGTTGAGTTACTTTGACCCGCGATTCCGTTATCGTGAGATTAAAAACAACAAAAGTCAGTAGCATATGTGTTCTTCCAGACTATCCTCTAAATCCATACCAAATTTCATCGAAATCCGTTCATCCGTTTAGGTTACAAACTCTAAGATTTATTTTAACTTTTTGTGCTTAGATACTGCAGTGAAAGCTTACGCCAAAATTCAATAGGGGTGTGTAACGTCTGCAATTTCCCAGACGACGTATATGTACTAACTAAACTTATGGTCTAATAACATCCCTTACAATGACTAACGCCCCACCTAAAAATTCCTAGCGTGCCCAGACAACTAAATGGTTTTCGTTGAACATTCAATTTTAGATGCGATATTAACCCTGAAATATGCAAACGTTCGAGTAAGTTGGTTTGTGCATCTAATGGTATTTTGAACTTCTCTATTGAGAATTGTGAGAAATAAAGGTAAAATATTGGACTATACTAATATTGTAAATGCGAAAGTTTAGATGGATGTTTGTTAGAGTTTGCAGCCTAAACGGCTGAACGGATTTCGATTAAATTTGGATTAGATGTAGGCAATAGTCTGGAAGAACACGTAAGCTACTAAACATTTTTAATTCCGCACGGAGTTGCGGGCGAAAGCTAGTATCAAAATATTTTAAAGTGTAAGATGCTAGCTATTTATCTATCAATCAAGGATAGTGTAGATTACCAAAAGTAAAAAAAAATCAAGTCTTAGTATTTTCGTAGCCTCAATGAAAACAAATGAATCTGTTCTCTTTATGTAATAATATTAAAGAAGGCTATAAATATTTTGAACATAACAGATTTTACAAAGTCGAAGTACTAATTGGTATTCAAGACGGCTGTTAGAGGGCAGGGTGGTCCGTCGTTTGCATACAACGACATCTTCCGGCTAAAGAAAGTAACTGTAGAACTTAATGTTAACAAGAACACCGCACGTGCGTATCACGCCTTTTACCTGTTGTAAGGTGAATGAACGAGGTATTTAATTATTAATTTGAAGACATTTTTGTCACGAACATGTGATTCAATAGTCCCGAAGAACAAAATAACTCACGTCTGTGATTCAAAAGTGATCTACAGATAACAGATTTCCATTTGACGAACACCCAGACATTGCTCGTCGCATTATTTTTTTAATTTAGCCACTTTAAATGCTAAAAAGACCTTTTTTGTATCGGGGTATCTACCAAAGTCACCACCAAAGTTACCCTAACTATAGGGTAGGCTCCGAGCCCCTCGGTGGGGACGTATAGTGAGCTGGTGATGATCTACCAAAGAACTCTTATGGCGGGAAGAAGAAACTAAATAGACCTAGGTTATCTTCGTACATCGTGAGCGACCAGATATTGAACCAAACAATAACTTTGACGCAGATTTAGATTTGAAAAATCTGACATTAGGCGTCTTATTACGAATTTATTACCATAACACAAATAAATCAATTGGTTGGTATTTAAAATCTTATTAATAATTGATTATTAAATTCCACAAAATGTATCAAAGCACGGTAAATTTAATTTGTTATACTAATAAATTCCTGGAATAACCCATAGAAACTTGTTTCTTGCATGAGATTCGTTAAAATATTACGAGGGACGGTATGAAACTCTCAAGAATATTTCGCCTGCTCAAACAAGGGCACGAACAAGTCCTTTTGACAATATTCCCGAAACCAGCCCACCCTAATTACCAAAACGTCAAATAGGTGAAGCGGGTGTAATAGCTACAGACCCCTTACTAATGGTGTGCGATTTCGTGTTTATTAAAATCGAGTTTCGATCGAGTATTAATCGTATGTTCTATCGAATGAATAAATCGCAAATGGTAGATAGGTTTCCAAAAAATATATTTTGGTTATTCTTTTTAATATACTTTTATAACTAATAAGTTTGCTGCTTTATTAGATTATTAGAATCTTATTAGATTTATGGATCAGTACATCCAATAAGTTAAACAACAAACAAAGTTTCTTATTTATAGATTCTTATTAATAGAAAAATACAATACGAGAGGATAAATACGTGATCCTGAGTTTGTTATTATTAATATTTTTTTCTGCGTCACCAGTTCACTATACGTCCCCACTAGGGTGCTCGGAGCCTGCCCTAACTTAGGGTGACTAGGCCTTATT
>LD688989.1:2148287-2160498 GCA_003118335.3 Papilio memnon
GGTATTGCACCGGGCGAGCCGACCCATTCGTGCTAAGATGTTAAAGCGGGCTCTACCACTGTTAAAACTTCCTCTAATATACACATTCTTAACTTTACTTTCTTAAAATACTGTATACCAAAAGGATTAAAATAATCCTACGTATAATGTTGTAACCCGATTTTTTCCTTTTTTAACCTTTTCGTTTTTTGAAATTGCTAAACGATCTTTATGTTAGTGAAATCAAAGATTAACTAAATGGTATGCCTGACCAGGTAAATAAGAACCCTCCTAATATCACGAAAAATATTGAACTAATTTATTATACATACTATAGTATGTATTTTCTAATGAAAAGAGCTTAATAAAGAAGCCGATGAAAGTGCCGCTGACAAAGATATTTATGTCATTGTTTAGGCTACAAATAATAGAATTTTGAACGGAATAGACCCAACTTAAGTAGATAGACGTTTAATAACATATGTTATAATAAAATGTTTTTTTTTTTTAAATGAAATCCCATATTTTTATTAGAGAAGGGAACGAAGTAACGTGCAACGGGAACATGGGTTATCATCGATGCCCATGGACATCCCCAACACCAGAGGAACTACAAATACGTTGCCGGTCTTTGAGGAAATGCTCAATTCTTAAAGGACTTTAAGTCGAACAGATTTTTAATCATACCATTTTATATCTTACGACATTTTACGTAGGACTTTCGCTAAACTTGCTCCAAACTGAAACTATTATTAACGATATTTTTAACATTGTAAGCGCGATTTAACAATGGCCATAAACATTAGATACGAGCCTCTATAATTTCCAACACTGGTACACGAGCGACCGGTCACGTGATGCGTGATAAGCCACACTTAACCTTGCAACACGCCGTGAAAGCCTACACTAACTTAATAAAATGGATTTTCAGCTGAATCACACGCCATTAAATAAATTAAAAACAATCAATATTAATCAATGCAATTTTAAGTTTAACTGACTCGAAGGTATCAGAAAAGAATGATATTTGCAAAACGTTTTTCAACTATTTTAATCTATAGTAATATAATAAAGCGTAACCACACACTTCTTTGTCGCCTAAGATGTCTGCAATTACAGTATATTTTTGAATAATTCTTTTTTTAATAAAAAGCCCTACACTTACGTCACGCTTTAGGCTATATATTTTGACGCTATTAAACTTAGGGGTATTTAAATTTGAAAAAACCTTCATGTGGGAAAGGGATCATTAACTACAAGCTGCCAACTTTAAGGAAGCAAGGTAACGCTAATTTTGACATTTGCAATTGAGAATTTGACAAATGTAAACAACAAAATAAAGATTTTATATGTTCATGCGAATGAAGCCGCAGGACACAGCTATATTTTAATAAAATTATATAAATCTTTCACTCATTGTTCTAAAACCACCGGTAAAAAAAAAATTAAACTAACGGGATAGTTCGAGTAAACACGAGTTAAGCTTGTTAGACGACGCCGTACCCGAATTAAAACCTTAGCAAAGGTTTTAGGATGATTGAAAGAGGTTTAAACAAACTGACGGCCCTTCGCATTTGCA
The DNA here is from genome assembly GCA_003118335.3 of Papilio memnon. NCBI lineage: Eukaryota > Metazoa > Arthropoda > Insecta > Lepidoptera > Papilionidae > Papilio > Papilio memnon. Next base: position 2,149,846 of record LD688989.1, read on the forward strand.
TATTAATACGGATTTTCTATCCGCCCCGTACTATCCGCCGTTTCATTATCGTAAATGTTAGTCTGGGATGGCTTTTACATATGGACGTTTTAAATTCAAACGGCAATTTCCTTTACCTACTTTTAGATTTTTAATGACGTAATCGAAGGGCGTTAGTGTTTTGTTTTTTATTACAAACTAGCTCTCGCCCGTGATTCCGTCCGCGTGGAAAAAAAAACAAAAGCAAGTAGCCTATGTGTTCTTCCAGATTATCCTCTACATCTATGCCTAATTTCATCGAGATCCGTTCAGCCGTTTAGGCTTCAAACTCTAACCAACATCCATCCATCTAAACTTTCGCATTTATAATATTAGTAAGATGTTTTGTACTAAGTCGTTAGTACATTTGCCTGTCTTTATTGCCGCAGTAAAGTAGAACGTTTTCTCTATATTATTTTGGTTAATATTTTCACTACAATATAATCTTAAAATCCTTGAAATATTAATATAGCGTGAAACTATCAAGATGTTTTATGAACTATTCAATTATACAACTAATTGATAAATAATTAATCTAAACTTGATCGAATCAAAACCACTGAATTCAACTACGGTAATTGAAATACTGTGTTTATATCTTATATCGTATTTGTAATAAAATTACAAAATCCCTAACCATATTAAACATCTCCTTAGATAATTTAAGTTTATTCACGTTTATATTTCAACTAGCTGTTCCCCTGCGACTTCATCCGCATGCACTTATAAAAACGTTATTGTCAAATTCTCAATTGCAAATGTCAAAATACCAACTACCTTACTATGGCAATCTTGCTTCCTTGATGTTGGCAGCAACTTATGGTCTCTTTCCCACATTTGGGTTTTTATCCAAAATATTTACCCCTTAAGTTTAATGGTGTGAAAATATATAGCCTAAAGCGTGACGTAAGTGTAGGGCTTATTATTAAAAAAAGAATTATCCAAAAATGTGCTGTAATTACTGACATCTTAGGCAACAAAGAAGTGTGTGTTTAAGCTTTATTATATTAATTATATTAATATACGAGTAGATATAGATTATAATTTAGGTACTAGCTTTCGCCCGCGACTCTGTTCGAGTAGAATAAAAGAAAATAAAGAAAGTAGCCTATGTGTTCTACCTGACTATCCTCTACATCTGTGCCAAATTTCATCGATATTCATTCAGTCGTTTAGGCTACAAACAATAACAAAGTCCATCCATTCAAACTTTCGCATTTATGATATTAGTAAGAAGTAAAATTAATATGGCCTTTATTATTGACAAGTCCAAAGTAAAACATTACTTATATTATTACTATAAGAAAAGAGATTCTTACTGACATACTCACAGTCTGAAAATCACAAATATGGCTCAAATAATCACATGAGCAGGGCCTTAATGTAAATTTCTCATACTAAATCTAATCGACTGCCAAGTGATTACTAGAGGACTCTTATGAGCGGTTTCCCAGCTATATTTAACCATCCGTTACTGTTTTTGGTTCAATAACTTCTTGAAATGCGTTTCCGAGCTACGTAACTTGACTTGCTCCGTTAAAACTTAGGTCAACCTAACACTAATGAATCACTGGGTAATAATAATGGGAAATTTCAGAACTAGCATTAGTATGGCTATATCGATTTTTAAGACGTAGAATGATATTTAATTCTTCATATTTAGTAGTTGAATAGACAAGACGTTTTTCCCGCACGCATTTCCCGGTCGGCAGTCATAAATGAATCCTTAACAACCAAAATCAATATCTGCGAGACGGAGCGGAGGGAGAGTCCCGGATAAAGAGGGTTTGATTCACTTTGAACTGCTTTTATTTCGACAATGTTTACTTTCAAAACCGCCATTTCGGATGCGATGTGTAAATATATAAAATCCCTCCTCCCCTATAACAAACATGTTCGCGCTTTTTATGCGGCAAACAATTTTAAATATGAAAACAGTTAGAAATAATCTTACTAATATTAAATGCCATCTATGCAAACATCTAAGGTTAGCCGCATTTATGCCTTTTTAGTCGCGAATAAAAATCCCTTTTATCAATAGTTTTCAATGACATTTATTCCTATCAATCTTATTTTACTTCTTACTAATATTATAAACTAGCTGTTCCCTTGCGACTTCATCCGCGTGAAATTATGAAAACGTTATTTTATTGTTTACATTTGTCAAATTCTCAATTGCAAATGTCAAAATGACATGACATGATGACAAACCATGGCAATCTTTTTTCCTTGATGTTGGCAGCAACTTATGGTCTCTTTCCCACATTAGAGTTTTTATCCAAAATATTTACCCCTTAACTTTAATGGTGTGAAAATATATAGCCTAAAGCGTGACGTAAGTGTAGAGCTTTTTATTAAAAAAAGAATTATTCAAAAATATGCTGTAATTGCTGACACCTTTGGCAACAAAGAAGTGTGTGTTTATGCTTTATTATATAAGTATAGATTCGAAAGTTTTGATGGATGTTTGTTAGAGTTTGTAGCCTAAACTGCTGAACGGATCTCGATGACATTTAACATAGATGTAGAGGATAGTCTGGAAGAACACATAGGCTACTTAATTTACGTTTTTTTTAATTCCACGCGGAAGAAATCGCGGGCGAAAGCTAGTTCGATGTAACAATTATATCACAGTGAATTAAATTAAATATTAAAAAAAATTCTTATCTATGATAGTGTCATTTTCCTGTTATCATTAAAGTATACTTAAGTCAAGATAAGTATAATTACAAGATTATCTGTTATCATTAATTCATAATATTTGTCTCCGTAAGTCAGTCACCCCATCTGAACGTCCCCTTAGTTTCGTTCAACTTTTTGGGTTAAATGACGTGAAAAGACCTTTTACAACATCTTTTCATGCAAATATATCTAATAATTTCACAATGTCGATTTTGAATTTCACTTCTTTTGTGAAACTTTATTATTTATTGACTGAAAACAAGAGATAATTTACGTTGGTTATTCTTTTGTAAAAAAAAAGTATTTTCAATTCGTAAGCTAAGTAGTTCTTACACTTAGAATTCGTACAGTTTGCAATGACAAAAAGTGTCACAGAGGATTTGATGATAACATGATCATTCAGACTGCAATAAGGGCAAGAATACACATAACAATGCTACGTACCAGCTGCTATATGAAACTCTATCTGGCATGCCAGTATATGATATGGAAGTAGCCAGCACCGTTTTTTTTATTAACATCTACGGACATGAAAGTTGAGGAGTCGAGGTGAGGTACAAAGGTCGATGGAACATTTTACTGTCATGTGTATTACCGCCTTTACTTACTATGGAAGTCTTCTGATATCAGAAATATTAAGCATTTATTAAAGCTTATTGAGATGAACAATATAAGGGATCATTTCAAAACATCCAATTTCTTTAAAGTTTAACATCCTCTTTACATTGAGTGAAAATAACACTTCACTTAAATAGTAATGATTAACCATTGTTCATAAACAGACCGTTTACACTGGTGTTAAAGTTCAAATTAGCGTTAAAAGGTATATTAGTATAACGGTAGGATAATAAAATGTTATAAGGGGTTCCTTAAAAGCAATTGGTCGTCCATTAGTTTTATTTTTATAGGGCTACAATGAGTTAATGGAGCTCGATTAAATACACTTTAAATCTTTCCCAACTTCACTAATTTGTAATACTTAAGATAAGATGCGTCGCTTCGAATTTATCAAATGTGCTACCGAATTTGATTGACCGAAAACCAAATTTTGGTCCCTTCCCCCCTTTTTGTAAGGACAGGAAGGGAAAGTGGACTTCATGGTTCACCATGGAGACGCATAGGAAGGGGAAATGTCCTCGTTACGTGCGTCTTCTCCGTCGATTAAGGGTAAGCAACGCACCGGCAAATGCAGATGTCTGGTCAGCGGTCGCTTCGCTTCAGCGAATTCCAGTGGCTGGTCGCTCGTTTGCCACCTTATAATATGAAATAAAAAGATTGTTCATCCAAAAAGCGATGTGGTTTACATGTAGTTGAATAGAAGTGTAACATTATAACAGTCTTTATCTTTTTCCGGTGTCATATCATATTGAATTTTGCCAATCAGTACAACTTAGGATTTTTCGAGAACCAAGCGTGTACCTTAAAGACCGGCAACGGATCTGCAGATCTTCTAATGTTGTGGATGTCTATGGGCGTCCATGAGGAACTCCCGCCCGCTGCTTGTTGGCTTATATTAAAAAAAAAAGATTATCAACCATCAAAACATCTTAGGGTCTAGACACCAAACCTTCAAAAGGTTCATTTTTTTATATATTTATTTTACCATGTATCTCAGCTTTTTTTTATTTCAACTATTTCAAAGTTAATCTTACTAATATTATAAATGCGAAAGTTTAGATGGATGGAGGGATAGATGGATGGATGGATGGATGGATGGATGTTTGTTAGAGTTTGTAGCCTAAACGGATGAACGGATCTGGATGAAATTTGTCATAGATGTAGAACGTAGTCTGTTTTTTTTTAATTCCACGCGGACGGAGTCGCCGGCGAAAGCTAGTATAAATCTAAATGTTAAAACAGCTTCAAAGAATTTAATAAAGTTTGAACAAAGACAGACAAAACAAATATACTCAAGTGTAAGTATACTTTATAATAATTTAGTCGTGAATTGAGTCTGAACACTCAAAACTTTCGTCTAAAATATTTGTTATTTGAGCCTAAGAGCTTTGAAAAATAACATCGCCCCTTCATATTTTCTTTTGCGCTAAAAGCTAACCGATTTAAGATCACAAAGAAAATATTATTTCATTCGAGATATTAACAAAATTTTCCAAAAACAAAGATTTATTAGTTTAAAAAGCAGAATATAAATTAAAATCATTTTTAAGAATTGCATAATCGACTGAGGTTTTAACTTTTTTTTTCTTATTTTAGAATTCCGTTTGTCACGTCCACTGTAAGATAAGATACGAAATGAGTATATGAGAGGAAGTTTGAGAGTAGCACCAGTGGTTGAGAAAATAAGGAGTAAAAGGTTAGCATGGTATGGGCATGTTATGAGAAGGGATGAATCGCATGTAACAAGGAGAACGTTAGTTATGAGTGTGGAAGGGTACACCGGTAGAGGTAGACCTAGAAAGAGATGTATGGATTGCGTGAAAGGTGACATGATCAAGAAGGGAGTGATGACTGAGATGGATGGCATAGTTATTTGGAGGACGAAAACCCGGTGCGCCGACGCTACGGGAGTAGGATAAGGAGGAGGAGATGAAAACGTCCACTGTAGGTTATGTGCCAATTACCGTAAAACGTAACGTTCGAGGAACAAGACGATTTGGATGACACCTCGTTTGTCAAAATCAGTTCAGTTATTTAGGCTCTAAATCTAATTAGCATACTAAAAACAAACTTACACATGCGAAAAGCTTTGTCAGTCGGGTATGTTTGACCTTATAAATAGAAACCATATCTTACATAACTTGGGATAGAAGTAAGCCGAGTGTAATTCAATACAAGCTCTCAGACGGCGCGACTTCAGCGACATCTTACGATCCATTCATCTATTGTTACTTACTTTGTCTGAGCGTTTTTCTTTTTCGACGATAACTTATCCTTCAATTGTTATAGCGTAACTTCACGCCTTCGTCCTTCAGATATGTTGGAGAAAAGGGGTAAGTTTCGTTTCTTAAATCGTTCGTAACTTGAAACTTTTCTATATAAATGTTTTAGGTCAAGGTTTCTTAGTTTTACATACGTCCATTTGAAAGTTTATCCGTTACTTTTTGTTGTACTTATCTTTTTATATTTTCAATTGTTTTCTTCTTTGTATAAAAGACAAAGGTATTCTAAATTTGCTATTTATTATACAAAATGTCTTAAAACAATTTTTAATTCGAATATTTGATACGTAACTCAAGAAAAAATAGCAAAAAGGCTACTTTAATCGCATAAAATTGTACAGTTCCTAGGATTAGTTTAGTACTATCATAAAATTAATCAAATAAAGACCCAGTTTTTTTTTATTTTAAGACGGAGTATCTGGCAACCTTGTGATAGATAATTTAAAAGGTGTTCATAAATGTAATGATTCATTTCATTGACGTTGTTAACGACAATGAAGCATTCGCTTTGATCGTACGTAATAAGGAATTGTGACGTAATTCGTCTCTAATGTACATTTACGACATCTGTGACGTCACGAGGGCGTCTTATTGGATTTGGATGTCTTGTGTCAGGTATTATATCATTACCTACGACTGGATTCTTTGAAGTATCTTTGTATTTTATGTACGTTAAATGTGTTGTTGAAGTCTAAGTAATTGCATCGAATATAAAAGGTAACACGGATTTTTAATAAGGCAATTTAATTTTTTTTTATATACATTAAGGTGGCAAACGAGCAAGCGGGCAACTAGATCCGCCGAAATGGCGAAGCGATCGCTGCCCATAGACATCCGCAATTGCAGATGCGTTGCCTACCCTAAATCGACGGAGGAGACGCACATTAAGAGGATATTTCTCCTTCCTATGCGTCTCCTCCACCATCAAATCCACTCTCCCATCTAATCCTTTCCTTATAAGAAAAAGGTGGAACGGGAAAGTGACTAAAGATGGGCTTCCGGCACCACACTCATCAGACGAAACGAGGTATAACTCCCACTTCACGCCCGTCTTCTGTGTGGTCGTGGTATTGCACCGGGCGAGCCGACCCATTCGTGCTAAGATGTTAAAGCGGGCTCTACCACTATTCATTTTTAATTTTAAGTGATAGTTTAGACAGTTGACGATCCATGATAGATTGTTTTTATACGTAAAATACATGATGTTCCAAGTTTCATGTCTGTCTAGTTTCGGTTCTGTTAGTTTTAGTTCCTTCATTTTAAATACACGGTTCTTGACGAATTTCTTTTCTTTCATTACGAAGTATTCCTTTATAAATATACATATATGGTAATATTCGGTTTATCATTTCGATTTATTAAAGACAAATGCAATATTTTCATTCTGAAACTCTGACTAGTCTTGTCATTGTTGAAAAAAAGAAAGATTTTTCACAAAGTAACGGCATTCCATTAAAATGCACCGCGTCGCTTCGAATGACGTCGGAAATATGTCAAGACGTGTGTAAAGTGCGCCGCGACAAGAGCCGCATCGGTTCCTGTTGGCTACGTCATCAGACCTTTGTGTTAGTTTATAAAGTACTGGCTTTCGCCCGCAACTCCGCGTTGAATTAAAAAACAAAAGTAAATAGCCTATGTGTTCTTCCAGACTTTCCTCTACATCAATGCCATTACATCGAGATCCGTTCAGCAGTTTAGGCTACAAACTCTAACAAACATCCATCTAAACTTACGCATTTATAATATTAGTAAGATCTATGACATTTTTAATAACAATATAGAAATACTCGTATTACTAATATTATTAATGCGAAAGCTTAGATGGATGGATGTTTCTTAATTTGTAGCCTAAACTGCTGAACGGATCTCGATGAAATTTGGCATAGACGTCTACATCATTGAATATTCTGGAAGAACAATAGGATTCGTTTGTTTTTTTTTGACCGACTTCCCAAAAGAAGGAGGTATCCAAGTCGTCTGTATGTTTTTTTTATGTGTGTTACGCGATAGCTCCGGCCCTGGTGGACCGATTTTGAAAATTCTTTTTTTATCCGAAAGGTAGTGCTTGCAGGTGTATCCCATTTTTTTTTTTAATTTTTGGAGTCAAAGACTACGGCGTAGTTAAATAGTTTAGCTCAAAATCGCGGGACGAAATTTGGGGTCTTTTTTGCTTTCTTTGCTTATTAATTCTACCAGTGTAATAATATGATGAGCTAAAACCTAATAATTTACTTATCGTTATAGTCAACAGAAATAGTTTTTCTTATGAACTAGTTCACAAAGGAGAATATTACCTAACACAAAGACATTTTAGTTTACTCATACCGTAAATGAGTAAGAGTACAATGGGTATTTGCCTTGTAATTAACGCGTGAAACATTTTAACACCAAATATACTTTGACGTTTGCACCGTGTGCACTCTTGCACCCTATTAAGAAATATAGAGTAAAGGAAGAACAGAGAGGTTAACATATTCAATATAATATTAATAGTATCTGTCGCTTTCATTTGTTAATTAAACCGTCCCTTATTTTAGATTTTTCATAATATTTCTACACTAAAAAACGCCGTGACCAGTTAACGTCTCTGAGTGTCGAATACTTGTCCGATATAAGATAATTGCATTAATGTATCATAATAATCTACTACTAATCTTGCCAGAGTTAAATTTTAAATATTATAACCCTCAAAAAGAACTATATTAATAATTTGACAATTGTCTCTTACTTAAAATATTGGTATGGTTTCGGTAATTAACATTTTTAATGTCATATCTGTTATTACTTACTCTGTGACAGTTCGATAAAAACGTACCAAACGAAGCGCTAAAGAGGAGCGGACAGACCGATGTCGTGTGCTGGCTATATTAGTACGTCCGCTAATTATATTAGATACGCATCCGAAACAAAAATGCCACTCGGAGCGGATAAAACACTCAATAATTAAGCTTGCTCTGTCTAAGTGGCTTAATTAGCCTATGTTAATTAGTCATCGTGTTGTGCGACTAATCAACAGTGTTAATCAACTGTAGTGCTAATTTGATTAATATTAGATGCAATTCTATGCATTTGTTTATCACTTTTTAATTGTTTCACTCATCACATCACCATCATCACCAGCTCACTACACGTCCCCACTGAGGGGCTCGGAGCCTGCCCTAAGTTAGGGTGACTATGCCATAGTCAACCACGCTGGCCCACTGCGGGTTCGTTGACTTCACACATATCTTTGAATTTCTTCGCCGATATGTACAGGTTGCATCACGATGTTTTCCTTCACCGTAAGAACGTTACGTAAGAACGAACGAAAAATCACATTGATACATGACGAGATTCGAACCCAGGACTTATGGATTACAAGTCAAGTGCTTAAACCCCTGTGCCACCGACGTTGATTGTTTCACTATCGTTGTATAAACTGCTAAAGCAGTTATCTATCTGAAAGAGATCTATAACCAGTTCCAGGTAATTCGATTATTTTTTTATAGTCAATCATAAACGTAGTAGATACAGGCAGCTGCATACATATGTATACACTAGCTCTCGCCCACGACTCGGTGCGTGAAAAAAAACGTAGCCTATGTGTTCTTCCAGACTATCGATGCCAAATTTCATCGAGATCCGTTCGGCAGGCTACAAACTCTAACAAACATCCATCCATCTAGGCTCTGACATTTATAATATTAGTAAGATTTATGCAGCTGACTGTACATATTGATGATAAAAGGTCGCTACATTGCTTCAATGTAAGAGTCTACGCTATTTTAAATCATGAAAATAGTCGTCGTATTGAATTGTGTTTTTGCTCAATTCCTTGAATACATAAAATTACCATGAAAAACTACACTACAAACAAAATGAATACTAGTAAGAACAAAAGCGTATACTTATCAGGATAAGGCTCTGGGTCTAAATAAAACCTTGCAAAAGAAAGGTGTGTCCGTGGCTTGTTAGAGCGACTAATAGCTGCCAGTGTTGGAAGTGATCGCAGATTACACTAACCAGCATTCAGGATTAGAGCGGGCGAACACCTCTGACTAAACTATCGCACAACTATTTTGCGATTGTCGAATGTTTCACAGCTAATTCAACTGTTTTTTTGCGCGATTAAAAATCGAGTAGTGTGCGCATCCATATAAGCTCATAGGAATCAATGGGAGACTAAACAGTTGTGCGATAGTTTAATTTCAGGTGTGTGCACGCTTTTAGTTAGCTTTAAAACATTACGAAGTTGAAGTAAAAAGTACCTTATTAAGATGACGGAATCGTTTAAAAGTCAGTCGCACTGCGTCAGTATTTCACTAAGGCCTAGTCATACATAACTTAAGGTAGGCTTTTGACCCTTCGTTGTGTATTTATAAGCTCTGATAAGTGTGAAGATTAGAGATGTCTGTATAAAAAGTTGTCTTTGACCTCTCAATTTAACATCTTCGCACGAATGGGTCGGCTCGCCCGGTGCAATACCACGACCACACAGAAGACAGGCGAGAAGTGGGAGCAATTCCGCGTTTCGTCTGATGAGTGTGGTGCAAGAGGCCCAACTTTAGTCCCTTTCCCTTCCCACCCTTTTTCTTATAAGAATAGGATGGGAAGGGAACGTGGATTTGACGGTGGAGGAGACGCATAGGAAGAGGAATTATCCTCTATATATCCTTATGTGCGTCTCCTTCTCCGTCCATTAAGGGTAGGCAACGCATCCGCTATTGCGGATGTCCATGGACACCGGTCGCTTCGCCAGTTTGGCGGATTCAGGTGGCCGATTGCTCGTTTGCCACCTTATGATATAAAAAAAATGCAATTATGAGATTCAAAAATGAAAATTCGAAAACATTTGAATTTTCAATCAACAAATTTAACCCAAACGAGTTTAAAGGAAATGTTAAAACATTGTTTTGTATAGATTTTTTGTTAATTACAACAGTTTTATAAACCTGTTGAAATTTCAGTCGATGGATTTCCAATACAAACTTTCATCAATTATTTTATAAATTTGAAGCTTTCTGCTCCCAAAAATTGATTCAGAGCAAGTCAATAAAGTATAATAATAAAGAGC
>LD688989.1:2173704-2186871 GCA_003118335.3 Papilio memnon
TGTGTATCACGTTTTTAATGCTAACATTAAGTTGTGGGATGAAAGTTTTTCGTGAAATTATTTAATGTCTATTTGTATTTAATCATTAGTACATAGAAAACAATAGTTTATTATAGAAGCTATTTATTACACACTACCTTACTAATGGTGAAAGAATTTTTAAAATCGGCCCAGTAGTTTTTGGGTGAATCAAATACATACAAAAATACAACGTTTTCCTCTTATCTTCATTAAGTTAGGAGTAATTTTAGATTGTTTTTTTTTTTAATTTGGACGACTGATGAAAACTTAGACGATGTTTAAAAAGAATATTAAAAAGGCTTTTCGATTAAAATTTTATAAATTACTAAAGAAATGCTTAACTGTCTGTTTTTATTTATTAAAACACTAGCTGTTCCCTTGCGGCTTCATCCGCGTGAAATTATAAAAACTTTATTTCATTGTTTACATTTGACAAATCATAAATTGCAAATGTTAAAAAGACATGACATGATGACAAACCATGGGAATCTTGCTTCCTTGATGTTGGCAGCAACTTATGGTATCTTTCCCACATTAAGAGTTTTTATTCAAAATATTTACCCCCGAAGTTTAATGGCGTGAAAATAAAGCGTGACGTAAGGGTAGGGCTTTTTATTAAAAAAAGAATTATTCAAAAATATGCTGTAATTGCTGACATCTTAGGCAACAAAGAAGAGTGTGTTTACGATTTATTATATTAGTATAGATATCAGTCATACTGATCGCAGGAATCATACTAAAATTATAAATGCGAAAGTTTAGATGGATGGATGTTTGTTAGAGCTTGCAGCCTAAACGGCTAAACAGATATCGATGAAATTTGGTATATATGTAGAGGATAGTCTGGAAGAACACATAGGCTTTTGCTTTTTTTAATTCCACGCGGACGCAGTGGCGGGCGAAAGCTACTGATGCATAAACTTGAAGTAAACCGTATTCCAGATTTGATCTGAAATCATTACAACCATTTCCTAAATACATAAAATAAATGTATAAATAAATACAAATACAAGTTTTGATCATTGAAATAATTATATCTATCCGGGGTACAAAAATTTCTCACATATCTAACAAAGTCGTATTTGTATGGGAACAAACGAAACCGGTTAATACCGGATCGGGCATAGAACTATTAATGTGATATATTCGATGCATTAACATAAGTTATACTCACAATCAACACTTAAACGACATCTCAATCTAGTGCCTTAAGTGTTTAAATGCATATAATTAATTGCATTTGAGTTATAGACATTAAGGCGGCCATTTTGTAACGCAAATGAAATCAAGTTTGCATTATATTAATTGATAGTAATGCGCAAAGTGACGATTTATTCAATTAATTTGAAGACGATAATTTCCTTTAACAATTAATGTTTTGATTTAAATCTTTACAGGAAATTATTTCCAATAGTAATAATGATTACTTTGGCCTTTTTTTTTGTACGTCAGAAGTCGGTGATGGAAAATAGATTAAATTCTATACGTTTAATATTGCCCTTGTCTTGTAAATGTGTCCAAAAATAGTAAACATCTTCAGATAAAATTGTGTAAAAAAACTTGATCATTTTACTTTGTCTTTCAAGCAGACGTAACATTAAAAGGAATCTATACTAACATAATAAAGCGTAAACACACACTTCTTTGTTGCCTAAGATGTCAGCAATTACAGAATATTTTTGAATAATTCATTTTTTAATAAAAAGCCCTACACTTACGTCACGCTTTAAGCTATATATTTTCACGCCATTAAACTTAAGGCGTAAATATTTTGGATAAAAACTCTAATGTGCGAAAGAGACCATAAGTTGCTGCCAACATCAAGGAAGCAAGGTTGCCATGATTTGTCATCATGTCATTTTCACATTTGCAATAATTGATAATTTGACAAATCTAGGTAAACAATAAAATAAAGTTTTTATAATATTACGCGGATGAAGCCGCAAGGGAACAGCTAGTATTGTATGAAATATTTTCTACCAAATTTATCGGGCGCAAGGAAATTCAATACGAAAATAAAACAAAAACCAACTATATCCTTCAATCTCATAAGCTGATGAAATCCTTTGATGTATCAATCAGGCACCTCGTCCCATTACCGAAGTAACCGAATGTTTCTGAAGCGAATACGAAAAACTGTAACAGACATCTGGCAATTTTGTAAAAGCGAACCACGCCCGCTTCCGATGGACATGTCTAGTTGATTTTGTAGACTTAAGAATGTTACAGACATGGCATTTTTATATCGATCTTTTTTTTAGAAACCAATTTAAATGCTATAACTGAGTGATATACCTACAAACATTATAAAGACGAAAGATTTGTATTTTTGTATGTATTGAAATAACTCAAAAACCAGTAGGTCGATTTCAAACATTCTTACACCAATAGAAAGCTACTTTATCAGTGAGTAACATAGACTTATTATTACTTTTTTAATTCGCGAGCAACAGCTAGTATTTTATAACTCTACGTACTTAATTGATTTTTGTTTTAATGTTAAGGTTTTTATTAAGTTTTTCTGCTCTTGTCATAAAATTACTTTCCTCTTTCCTATTTTGTTGACAATTACAAATTGATTCGGTTTCAAGAAAAATCCAATGATTATGTAACTTTTATTTAGTCTTTAATGTATATTAAAGTTAAAGCAATCAATGTGTCAGTTTACACCGACAGGTTTGCGTGTTCTCTAATATATTGTTCAACCACAAAATAATACGAAGGGTTATTTAGACATATCCAGTTGAATTATATCTTGTGACACGCTAAATAGGTTTTGACAAATTATGCTTTTATTACGTCATCAACACCATAAATGTGATCAATTGATCTTTAAACGTTTTTTAAATCTTTCAGACTGTGCTCTATGCTAAATTTTCTCGAGATCCGATCAGCAGTTTAGGCTACAAACTCTAACAAACATCCATCTAAACTTTAGCGTTTATAATATTAGTAAGATATAGGGAGAGACTCAGGCCGGCAACTGCAGTTCTGCTGGTGTTGTGGATGTTTATTGGCGTCGGTTTACTTTAGAGCCCCTGCTCTTAAACTCTCTTCTATTCCAATTGTATACATTTCTTAGAAATAGAGAAGGTATCCCTTCTATAAGTTTTATGCTCTAAAATCAATCAATGACGCCTCAGAATGGCTGCTTCCGGTAGCGTTTGGGAAAGATGGCCGCCAAGGCGTTTCCGGTAGACGTCAGATTTCGCGGAAAAAATCGCGTTAGACACAATTTTCATCGAAATTCTATAAATATGCCCAGGCCCTTAATCCTTAATTCGACAGAGTTTTTGTAGCAATAAGTATTATATAAAATCAAAAACTCACGTATTTTTCTCTGTTTAATAGATTTTTAAAAATCAGTTGTTCGTCTTATCGACCACTATCAAATTAAGATTTAAATTGTTTAATGTTGACAACACACACTGGCATGAATAAAAAACAAAAAATATTTTCTGCGTTTAACACTTTAAAAACAAATTACTCATGAACACCGTTAAGAAAGGCGTAAATAAAAAAAAAACAAAGTAAAACATTAGCTTAAACAAAAGCGGAAAATAAATCAGACGTAGCGGACTACAAAAGGAGTTCGAAACTTTCGATTATTACAACACAATGGTACAGTCGGCTGCTAAAAGCAAGCGAGCACGCACAAAGGGCTGAGTGCAGCGAAAATTACATCACACACCTTGTTGTGCGCACTGTACTCTCGGTATCGGATACCTTTATGCGAGACGTGATAACGCTAGAAAGAATAATCACAAAAATATTTTAATAAATACCATCAACCTTTTAAAACTAGCATATTTCGTATGTATATGATGTAATAATGTGTTTAAGACAGATTCAATCAACTGATTGTTACTGTTTGACAGGATGTTCTTTTTCCTGCTTATTGCCATAATAAAATAGTTATATTATCATAAAATGGCAGTTATTACGTTTCGCATAACACCATCCAAGCATAAATGTAAGCGATCAAAACACGCAATCAGTCGTCATTCAACCGCATAATGCTGTTCATCTTTTAACACTTCTTCAGCATTGTATGGCAGGCTTTATACTCGTATTGATTGGCGAATAAAGGCTGCCATTCACGCTCCGGGATCGATCTAATGTAATATAAAGCAATTAACTTACACATCACTCAGTGTCACTGGAGATGTTTGAAGGAGTTATTATTATGCAGTTGATATTTTAATGAATTTTACGATATTATAAAACAATGACATAAATAAAATAATTTTGTTAACCTTTAATATTTAATGGACGTCTTTATTCAACGATTAATTCAACAATAAGAATATCTAAAGATTTGTAACTCTTTTCGTTGGGTTGAAAGTTGACCCCAGACCTCACGACCCGTGTAATACAATCAATCAGCGTGCATTGTGCATTTAATGCTTGTCTTTAAGTTATAAATTATCAAGATTAATCATCAAGTTGTTGTTAATTTTAGCAATCTGCATAATTGAAGCCACAAGTGCATCATTTATTCAGTCAGAATATGTTATGTGTTCAGTTTTCTAAGCGCTTGAAGTCAATACGATATTTTAAAATATAATGCCCGCTGCCGAAACTCAGTTCTGATAGTTTTAATTGTGTGGGCTAAATTAATAACTATCATTTGAATTGTTCAGTTTTAACTGATCAGTTCGACTGTTCAGTTAAATTTGACAGATATTTTGGAATAAGAAATTAATAAAAAGAAGTTATAACCTGAAAAATTAATAATAAATATTCGTATTATAACATTACCATAAGCAATACTAAAATATTATACTTTCAGGCAAAAGGTTTTCATTGTAAAACGATTTTCGTGCAAATTTTCTTTTTAAAAAACAATAAGGCGACGGCGCCGTGTTCCAGCACAGTTAGTATGCCCTGAGGCCACATTTTAAACTCAGAGAGGTACTACATTAAACTTTTTTGAGTGCCCTTAAAAAGAAAAGTGTTATACGTGCTTGTAGTTCTGTTATAAATTAAAAAGTACGATAAAAATTTTAATCGTGTATTTTATCAACTTTTACTTTTTATGACTTAGTGCCTAGTTCGCACTAGGCTAGTAATTTAGTCGAGTACCGAGTAGTTTAGTCACTAAACGTGTACGAACAACGATTTAGTCGAGTAGATTAGCGAATCATATAAGCGAGATTATGTTATCTAAGTTCTCAGTACTGGACTAAATTACTATCATAGTAAACTAGGTATTACCGTACGCACAGTCTTAATGGTCTCTTAAACAGCTTCAAAGTATAGCAAAGTATTGAAGTAATTAACTTTAATATTGTATATTATGACTAGCTTTCGCCAGAGACTCCGTCCGCGTGGAATTAAAAAATAACAAAAGAGTTCCTATGTGTTCTTCCAGACTATTAACTGCATCCATACCAAATTTCACCGAAATTCTTTCAGCCGTTTAGGCTACAAGCTCTAACATCCATCCATCCATCTAAACTTTCGCATTTATAATATTAGTATGATTAAATGTAAAATATTAACACAAGTCAATTTGTGATACACATAAAATGTAGACATTTTTCTTACGTACGGCTCACGCGCAATGTAAGGTAAGGAGAAATGTTTGATGGATGGCCGTGCAAAGTTATTAATGTGATACTGTACCAACCTGGCCTACAGGATGTTTGAAAATAATTATATTAATAGATTTTTTTGTGTAATTTAAATAAAATTACTTTTGATTAAGCGCATCTACTAATTAAGAAATTGTTTTCCATCATTCTTAATGTGTTTTTTTTAAGTTTTGCAGTTACAATATGTATACAGTTTGCTATTACAATTAAATTCATTAATGTGTTGCGATATTATTTTCAATAATTCATCTCCTTACAATAATCAACAAATCGCCAATCCCACTAGTTTAATGTAATCCCAATCTTACTTATATTATAAATGTGAAACTTTAGACGGATGGATGGATGGAAGTTTGTTAGAATTTGTAGTCTAAACTGCTTAACGGATCTCGATGAAATTTGGCATAAATCTAGAACATTGTCTGAAAGAACACATAGGCTACTAACTCTTGATTTCTTAATTACACGCGGATGAAGTCGCAGGCGAGCTAGTATTTCATAAAATTTACTCTTCTAAAACAGAAATTGTTACATGAAAAGAGACATCCTGTATAGTCTAGAAAAGCACGTCCCCAAATGATCTATAATGAAATATCACTCTCTTCGGCCGTTGTTCCCTTAGTAAAATATGGAGGGGTGTTGACCCCGCGCGGACAGACCGACGGAATGCCGGAGTAAACACTGACTACACTTCGATCGTTTCTCGCATAAATCTTACATCATGTTTGGATATTGTCTGATCGTTTCCTAGTCTAACGGATAGATAAATGTCTTATATATCATACAAGAAATTTTAATGAAAGCTCTAATAATCTAATGATTTAGTACGATATACAAACTACTATATGATATTAGCTTTCGCCATGTCTCTGCGTGGAATCAAGAAAATAAACCTATGTGTTCTTCCAGACTATCGTCTACATTTATGCCAAATTTAATCGAGAACCGTTCAGCAGTTTAAGCTACAAACTCTAACAAACATTCATCTAAACTTTTGCATCTACGAGTATATATATAAAAGAAAGTCGTGTTAGTTATACTATTTATAACTCAAGAACGGCGAGGAGAATGGTGAGGAGGTAGCTTAGAGCCAGGAGACGGACATAGGATACTATTTATTCCGTTCGACAGCGATGGATGGATGTTTGTTAGAGTTTGTAGCATAAACGGGTAAACGGATTTCGATGAAATTTGGTATAGACGTGGAGGATTGTCTGGAAGAACACACAGGCTACTCACTTTTGTTTTTCTTTTAATTTCACGCGGACGGAGTCGCGGGCGAAAGCTAGTTTATAATATTAGTAATATTAATTAGAAATCACAGTTTAACTCACGCGTACGGTGTAGATATCAATTAGTTTCAACCCTGTTGGAGATCCTTCTACAGGGTGTATTCCATGCATTAGCTATATTGGTTTAGTAGATTAGTTCCTAGTTTATTATGGCCTGTCCTACCCTCCCTATCGACGTCTGTAGATCTACAAGATGTGTGTATATCAAAGAAACATCGTTGTATATAGACTACGAGTTCCACTGTAAATTTATAATAGTGTGCGGGAAAACTACAATCGTTGACATTAGCTCTTTGCTTTTATCCTTAAAACTCACAGTTTACGGGAAGCAAGGAAAGAACAAAGGAACCACAGTCACTCAAGAAAACTATTCTAATTGGAAAAACTACAGAAATCAGTAGTTTAATGTAACCTTAAACTTTAAGAAAAACAAAAGATAGGCACGTCCACTTTGTACTCACTTTTTTGTTTTTAACTGAGTACAAAAAGGAGGAGGTTCTCAATTCGTTTGTATGTTTGTTAATAAGGTGGCACACGAATTGGCCATCTGAATACGCCAAAATTGCGAAGCGACCCGTACCCATAGATAACCACAATCGCAGATGCGCGCCAACCTTCAATCGACGGTGAGACGCACAGAAACATTCCCCTCCTATAAGAAAAGGAATAAAATGTTAAAGGTAACATAATCATTATAACTTCGAAATCATTATCTTTATTATAAAAATAGTCGATGATTCATTACCCTGTGGTTGAATCAATCGAATGGTTAAGGCTTTATAAGGCGTGACCGCGAGACACGCAAGAATGTACAGTCGTTGAGAAAATTCTTAAAAGCGTTTATAATATTTTCATCGAATGACACGGGGATATCAGTACAGCTTTTATTTTTATACATGTGAAATTTAATCCACATGTACAAATGTCTAAATCTGAGCTGACATCCATCTTTTTTTTCTGTGTTTTCTTCAATTGTAAGTAAACTGCAGTGAACTGCATGTTTCAATTACATTATTGACTCACTAATTCATAGAAGGATTTCATATTTTTCTTGCAATTAGGTTCTTTTGTTTCTGGTATAATTGAATATCAACCTTAACTAAAGTAAACTTAAAAACTACAATTCAGACTATAATCAAGAGTTACTCGGTAATTTACATTTAGTAAGTTTTGTGCGCGTCTATACTTCCAATCAAGTCCGCAAGTCGAAGACAGAACTAAAAGTAAGTATTATAATGTAACAACTATAAAATCGGTCCGGGTATAACAATTAAGAAGTCTTTGTAACACTAATCGATTTGTGACGCCCGTCAATTCATTGGCAATGGGGGTCCGCGAGCACTTCAATGAAACTTCATAAAGTTACAAATATCATTGCTTATTTAACGTAAAATTACAATAAATTGGATATTCACTAGACAGGAACTGTCGCCCACAAACAAATGGTCGTCTATAACATTCCCGCGTGCATCTACTTTTTACCTACCTTCCAGTCAAAGTCCCTTCCAAATCAGTTCACCCGTTACAGAGATAGCGGTCCGGTCGCCATTTTGACAGCGCAGAAATAAAAAAAAAATGTAGCCTATAATATGCCCGTCCATGTCAGCTACCCTCCAGTGAAAGTCCCGTTAAAATCTGCCCAGCCGTTTCGGAGATTACCCGGAACAAACGCGGCTTACGCACAGACAGATAGACAATTTTTTTTAAATGCGATTTTCGTTATCAGTAACGCAAATGCATCATCTTCCCAAAATCTGGAATTTTTCTTTTGATATTACAAACAGATGGTCCAATTTTATTATATGTATAGATTGAATAAAAACCAGAAAAATATGTTATATTCGCTCGCGTCGACTTAGATGTGCTTTAGGTTTAGAAAAACTCCGTGTACATTTACAGTAATTATCACGAGTGTTTACCTTTAAAAGGATTCAGTGTTTTACCACAAAGTTTTACATAGAATCATTAAATATGCCTGTGCCTGTACTTAGAACAGGTCGTTGAACCGAATACATCCTTATTCTGAAAAGTGTTAGATGGAATTGACAAATTCTTAACCTAACATATTTAGTTACTGGCCGAAAATAGACAAGCGAATGTCGATCTAGAGCAATAATATAGATTTGCTAACGACAACTCTAGACTATTAATAATAGATGCAAGTTAACCTGCAAACCCAGACAGATTGGTGTTGTTTAAGATTATTGGATAACATAATTTACCTCCAAAACCAATAATATGTCCTAAGGTGTTAGAATTTTAGCCAATATTATTTAGGAGCATAAAAATTTATTTCCAGTCTCCATTTTTCTTATTCCATTAAAATGTTTCATATTCAATTTCTCAATATAAAATGCTTTATTTGTAGTTAAAATTAATTAAAACCCATATACAATACAGAACCGTAATTAATCTCTTCATGCTAACTTTTATTCATTTCTCACCGGCCGACGCAATATTAAAAATAAAGACGCCTAATGACTGAGGCGGTGTATCACAAAACACAATAGAGACAAATAGTCACAGATATCAAAGACACAAAGTAATGGTCAAAGAAAAGAGACGCTTTTATAAATAGTCTGTCACACTACATCGGCGTAGCGATTACGAAAAAAAAAAGAATAGCCGACCCTGGCTGTATGCTCTCCGATCTCCAGTCATTGACCAAAGACAATGACGTAAGCACTTTAATACTTTTTACTCTATGGTCATTAAGCTCTGACATTACTTTTACCGCTTTTATTCGAATGACAACTATGTAATGTGTCAAAATTCAAAAGTGTTTTACAAAACAATGTAATTAATTGTATCTTTTTTAATTTTGTATATTCTCCTAAATGATAGCTATAAGTTTTAAGATTACAGTCATTCTTGTCTAATATAAAATGTCCAATAAGACATAAATTTGAAATAAATACATTATTTTACTTGGATAGCAGAGAAATATCTGTAGTATGCAGAATTTAGTAGAAATGATTAGCGGTTAATAAATCGAGATTGGTGTAAAAATAACCTTTCAAGATAATTTATTTAGCTGAAACTGGATAAAAGTGGTTTTCAAATAGATAGCTTGCACGAACCCTTTAATTGTAGTCGTCACTTGTTAGTAACGCAATCGTCGACAGCATACAAACACAACTCTAAGGGCCTGTACCACCACTGGCTGATAGAGGCTCGGATAGTTTAAAAATGACGTCACTGATAAGGGAACAAAATCCAATATTTCAATCACATATTTTACACGTTGGATTGTCATCAGACAATTTGGTGGGACATGCCCATAGACTTCTAAATCTAGACTATAAACTAGTGTTTGGTAGCATGTCGTGGACTACGGTTTGTTACGTGGCATTCTATTTATGCATATTAAATGTCTTTGGCTGTTTTACACCAATTTGCAGATTGCGACTCAAAAAGTTATTTTTTTACTTACGCGTAGATGAAGTCGCGAGCAAAAACTGATGTACCCATAATACTTTAAGGGCTTAATAAAAAAACATATTTGAAAATCTCTGTCTACCCCAATTGAGTTAAAGGAATTAATCCTTCTGTTTCAGACTAAATGAACAGAGGATAAAAAATCGACGACACGAAGATCAATATTTTCGTCTCGCCGATTTTTTTGGTACCAAAATGTCAGGTCAGCTTATTCCTGTGTACGAGACGTTTTATGCCAATGATAAATGACTATTTAATTATATTAGCTTATCCATTATATGTTTACAGATATAAGAATCTCTATTCCAATCAGATAAACGTGTCAATTGAACTCATCGCTCCTAAAATATATTTAAAAACCTATAGAAACAGCCATCCAACCTCCTCATCTGCAGCCTTCCAGACTATCATAACATTTTTGCGCTAAACTATTTTACGGAACGAAATAAGAACTAAATAGAACTCGTTTGCATTTGTTATCGCGTAACCTGGTTGTGGATTTAGTTGACAAGTTTAATATTAATATCATAATGGATTTTAGCAAATTGTTAAATGGACTATTCAATTATGAAAACATTTACAAAATATCGTTGGTTCACGTAAATAAATCTGGTCGAACGCCCGACTTGGTGATACCTGGAATTATTTAGTTGTTGGTAGCCCTGCGAGTTTAGTTCGGAGTGTATGCCCGAGCGGGGCGCGACATCTGTCAGTTGGCGGTTACGCGCGGCTTTTGACAAGTGTTGCTTTATATGTCACGATATCTTTAATAGTTTAAACCTATCGTGCTCAAATGTTTTTCTCTGTTTGCACTAATGCAATATTTGTTATAGTTCACCTGATGATAGCAAAAAATTGCCACTTATCTACCAACTTGCAATTCTGCTCCTTTTTTTTCGGACGATTTTTGCACACTTGTCTCTGGATCGTTTCACAACTATTTATATGAAAATTAACCGATACAAGACAAAGACAGCTATGTCTTATTGTCCAGATGTATAAAAAAACTAAAATTTAATGTCGTATCGTGTCCGTGTCGTAACGTTAAATATAATTTCAAACATCATTTAAGCTCAGTTTTGGCGTTAAAATGATTTAGACGAACGCCGTCCACTGAAATTTATGAATATGCTATCCCAAAATAGTCGGCAATTATAACAAGATCTGCTCATGTGAGCAACGTATAGGTATTCAATGGTCAAAATGTGGTGGTAGTTATTCAACTTTTTTCTGTCTTGTGTGAATCGTTTACCGCGGTCGTTACGGTTCGTGGCTGTATTTTAGTTTGGTTTAGTTGTGTTTTAGTGTATTTCGGTAGCAATTAGAAAGGGAAATACGATCTGGAATGTATAGGGAAGCGTCAATTAAGCGTAGTAATGAGGAAATGTGTTCCTCTGCCAGAGTAATTAAATCATTTCGTAGCATTTTGAAGTAATTTACGTAATTTACTACTAATATAATTAGAATTAATTTGGGATGAATGAGACTTATAACTTTCGTTAGACATTTAAAAAAAATATATCTCTCTAGTAATTGAATCTTTATAGCGTATTTTGACAGATACAAAAATTAAAAAAAACACACACACAACGTAAATCTGTTTTATTATGTTTACAATTTCGTAATTCCTTTTCTTTTCTTCGTATGTAATTCAAGTTACAATAGGCAGAAATAAACCTAAATTAGATCCACGTACATCTATCAGAATATCTAACGTGTGGAGGAAGTTTAACTTTTGTAATTTGATTCGGCGACATCAAAGACTATGTCGTCTATTCTCGGCTGCCATATTCCCGCCATAACGTGTCACATCATAGCTCTAAAGTAATTAAAACGCTACATCCATATTATTTATTTCCTTAACGATTTTGTTTTGATTTACATTGATTTGTAACTTTCTAATTCTAAAAATACGCATTTTGAAACGAGATACTTAAATAAAGCGATTCAATTAGCATACAATTTTGTGTGCATATATTGTATATTATTTTTATAAGTATACTAGCTTTACCCGCGTCTCCGCGTGGAATTCACAAAAAAGTATGTAGCCTCTGTGTTCTTTAAGACTTAATTCTACATCTATACCAAATTCATTTATTCATTCCCTGATCTCATCTTCATTCATCGAGATCCGTACAGTCGTTTTGACTATAAATTTTAATAAACATCCATCCATCCTTCTAAGCTTTCGTATTGTTATCGCTATCGTATTAGTAAGATGCGAAATTAAAATGAAACATTGTTTTCTTGTTAACTTTTATGTTTAATTTTTATATAATATAGATTTACAAGTTAATGTAAAGTTAACATATTCCGTATTGCATACTTAGGATGGTTATTAATCGGGAGCATGTACAGTATTTTTTATGTTTTCTTTAAATTGCTTAAAGTCAAAATAGCGCTAGCAAGGAGTGATTAATGAGAGTGAACTTGGATAAGAGCCAGCTGTAACTTTGACATTTAGTATGATATGTTCGAATTACTAGACTACAAAATATAGTTACCTATACCTATATTGATGTAATATAATGGAGCCTTGAGTAGAGAATTAGTCTGGGATTGGCTATACTCTCCGTCAGGATCTTACTCACATCCTTCGGAAAGCCCTGTAGTGGATTCTAAAACAAAAGTGGCGGACATCACAGGTGGCGGATATGAAAACACTCGGGCCAACATGGCTCAAGACCAAGCCCAGTATTAGCCCTCTATCTATTCTCTCCTCTGCTGAAATGGCAAAATAAATTGTTATAATAAAAAGGGGAGCTCAGAGTACAGACGTCAGAATATTTGATCACGTTTGCAATAATGGTATGTATAAT
>LD688989.1:2226177-2236813 GCA_003118335.3 Papilio memnon
TGTACCGTGCCACTCACCCTGAAGAAGGACCCCCGACGGGTTTGAGACTGGTCGGTGCCTACACCGAAGGTTGTCACGTGAGTTTAGCCGTGTTATAATTTATATGTGAAAGCTCACTTATATATCATTTTCTATTTCAATGTAGGATTTACATATATTCTGACAGAATTAAACGATACCAGTTTCTCAGACAAGATACCAGAGACAAAACATTCATAACCTTATCTGATATACATGTATTTAGTCAGTGGAAATGTGCACTCCCATAAGTACTATTGCTGTCTATATTTTACATTATTAGGTTTCTAGATTTTGCCTGTTTTTCGTGTGGGATAAAAATAAAAGTGAGTACCCTATGTTTTCTTCCAGACTGTCCTCTTCATTTATGCCATTTCATCGAGATCTGTTCAGCAGTTTTTTGTCTAACAAACATCCATCAATCCATATAATCTTTCGCATTAATAATATTAGTATGAAGTATGATTACAATGACGTTTCTATCGACAGAGCCGATGCGATGGACAATTACAATCATTCGCAATTACAGAACTGGCCACCATGTAAGGTTAATAGGACAAAATGGCGGTCGCTCGTTCCACGGATGATTAATGGACGATGTGGCAAATGTCATTCAGCCATTTTTCGTGAGCCTTTCACAGTATGCAAATTGTTTTCGGTTTTGTTGGAAATTCATTGAATTTTGTTTAAAACTTTAAAAAAAAGTTTAATATGATTTTTGTATTTTATATTATTATTTGCCCGACTTTTAGAAGGGTTTGTTATACCCTTTACAGTGTCAATTAGTAAAAATTTAATTCGTTTGTAAATCTTAACGGATTACAGACTTCTAATATGTCACTGCATGATAGAAAGTCAATTGGATTGTGTTAGTATAAAATAGACGTTCGTGGGAATAAAAATTTCCCGCCATCGGTCTAGCAGTTTTTTTTTTACCAACAAAATCATTCTGTTCGCAAGAATGCTAAGACTGTCAAGCATTCAAAATGGAATTTAATTTTTTAGTCGTTTACATTCCGGAGTTAGTGTTTTGTTTATTGTGTTGCCTATTGTTGGAAGTTTGATCCAACACTTATGTTATACGTACATTTTTAAAAAGTTACACACTTTATCTATGACATAAAATGAATATTTAAAAGTTAATATTTAAACCAGTCTGTAATAAACTGCTGAAACAATTTTCAGAAAAATATTTTTTCATATCTCATCTATACTAATATAATAAAGCGTAAACACACACTTCTTTGTTGCCTAAGATGTCAGCAAGTACAGCATATTTTTGAATAATTATTTCTTTAATAAAAAGCCCTACTCTTGCAACGCTTTATATGTTCACGCTATTAAACTTAAGGGGTAAATAAATTGGAAAAACACCTTCATGTGGGAAAGGGACCATAAACTACTGCCAACATTAAGGAAGCAGG
Source organism: Papilio memnon (assembly GCA_003118335.3). Classification (NCBI taxonomy): domain Eukaryota; kingdom Metazoa; phylum Arthropoda; class Insecta; order Lepidoptera; family Papilionidae; genus Papilio; species Papilio memnon. The sequence goes on from LD688989.1 coordinate 2,227,620, forward strand.
GTTATTATGGTGACGGTAATGTTGACTTTTGCGATTGAGAATTTGACAAAAGTTAGCAATAAAATAAAGTTTTTTTAATATTTTATTTTTTACATAAATTTGTTTTATAATCTACATAAAGTTGAAAAACAAAAGTCATATCGTAAAAATCTTATATGTATCGTCAAACTTCTTATATGTAAATTAAATTGCAGTCACATGTTGATGCAAAAATAAACCAACTAATCTCCTTTGACTTGCGATCTGATTGTAAACAAATAATTATAAGATTGTTATCATATAAAGTGCATTAAACAAACATAACTGACGTTAAGTAAGGTTTTAATGTTAAAGTTAATATTACTGAACGATTATTATTTTAATGATATGACCTTAAGAATTCTTTGATATAATTTTATGTATTTCATAAATAATGTTACGTTACTAGCTTTCTTGAAGCTTCTTCGTAATTTATATTAAGAGTTTAAATATGGAAAAGATCAAATTAAAGTTTTCTAGCATTCGGAATTAAAATTAAACTGTTTGTTAATTTTTTTAACTAAAAGATCCCTCCATCCAGGATGTGTGGGGTAACAAGTATGGATAACGTTACGAATATGTATTTTAAGGGAAGTTTGAAAGAAGCGCCAGAGGTGAAGTAATTGAGAAGCAAAAGGTTAGCGTGGTATGGACATGTTATGCGACGAAAGAATGGGGACATAAACCAGAAAGTGTTAAGATCGAATGCGGATGGATACAAAGGTGGATGGATGGATACAAGAGGAAGACCGATGAAAGTGTGGATGGATTGTGAGAAAGACATTACGCTTAAGAAGGCAGTGGATTCAGATATGACGGCTGATAGAAATATATTGAAGAGCAGCACATACTGCCGACCCTCCGTAGGGATAAGGGCAAGTTGATGAGTTACATTTTTAAATGCATTAAATTTATTTTTATTACTCATTAGCTGACGCGACTCCGTCCGCGCGGTATTAAAAAAAACTATAATGAAAAAAATACTACATAAATTTATAGTAACCTATGAGTTCTTCCAGACTTTATTCTACTTATACCTTTCTTAAGATCCATGCAACTTAACTTAAACTAACTTAAACTATCCCATTTATAATATTAGTAAGATCCTTGCTAAGTACGAAAATATCTTACATGCTAATTTACGTATGAATAAGATTTGGGCGAGGAATAAGTCTAACCTTATTAGATTTGCCGAAAACTACACTGGTCAATATTAACTACAAGATTTCAACATTTACTACTTTAGTAGATTCATCAATGTTAGACACAAATAAATTCCTCAACGAAGCTTCGTGCATATCGAATACGTTTTCGTATGCATTTGTTATGTTGCGATAGAGCCACACGAAAACAGCAATTCTCGATAACGAAAGTTAATTACTATGAAGAAACACATTTTTTCCGTCCGTATGTTCTGTTAGGATAACAGATACGTATCTCACGCGAGCCGACGCAATCTAGAGTTTAAACAGCAGTAACATTGCCACATTAAATGTTAGACCGTGTTTGCTCACTAACGAAATACAACATACTGTCTCTATTTTCTTAAAGCGAATGACAAGGATGGCAATAATATACAAGAATTATCGAAGTCAAGTTACATGGTTCTGAATTTGGAAACGTAAGATTTCCTCTTGACTCATTGTATCTTTACCAATGGTAGAGCCCGCTTTAACAATGTTCGCACGAATAGGGCGGCTCGCCCGGTGCAATACCACGACCACATAGAAGACAGGCGTGAAGAGGAAGCAATTCCTCGTCCTCGATGAGTATGCGTGCCGGAGGCCAAATTTTAGTCTCTTTCCCTTTCTATCCTTTTCTTGTAAGGGAAAGATGAGAAGGGAAAGTGGATTCCATCGTAGAGGAGGCACATTAGAAGAGGAAATATCCTTATGTGGGTCTCCTCCATTGACTAAAGGTAACGCATCTGTAATTGCGGATGTCTACGGGCAGCGGTCGCTTCGCTTCTTCGGCGAATTCACTCCGCTCGTTTGTTTACTATCTTATCGTATAAAAAATCTATTAAAAAAGCTGCATCAATTCCGTCGCGTAGTAAAGATCTAAGCATATATAGCGATAGACAGCAGGAAGCGACTCTATATTATGTAATAAGGGTTAGGAAGGACAAAGACTAAAATTAGACAAGATTAAAATGCATTTTGGAATTGCTAACCGTAATTTGTGTATACGTATATAGGTAGTGAATATGGTCGCTGAGTTCTCGTTGTGTCAGGTGTAATTTAGATTATTATCGTGTTCTTTTGTTTGTTGCAAAGATTTGTACAATGCGAGTGATTTCTGTGACAGCTTGATTACATCTTGTTTTGCGTGACATTTTTTTAATTACGTTTAGAAGTATGATATGACTACCTTGATTGTCTTCTTTTATAAGATTTTTGTTTTAGTTGTCATAAAATATATAGTCTTACTAAGATTATAAATGCCAAAGTTTAGATGGATGTTTGTTAGAGTTTGTAGCCTAAACTGCTGAACGGATTTCGATGATATTTGGAAGAACTTAGATGCTAGGCTTTCTACTTTTTTTAATTCCGCAAGGATGGAATCGCAGGCGACATCTAATATTAAGATAATTCTATCAAATAAGTATAAAAGTTGGATAATATATTCAAGAAACTAATTATTAATTACTAAATCAATGATATACGAAGTTGCAAAAAAAGTTGCAACACAAAGAATAATGTACTTTTTATATTTCGTGACAGGTGCATATCTTCAAGGAATCGGTGTGCGTGTTTAGAGCCAACAAATATGTATTTAATTAGCAATACATACGTAATACATTTGTATAAAGATAAATGAATTCAAAATGCTTTATATTGGCATTAAATGGTTGCCGACGCTAAGATTTATTTGTACAAACCGTTGGTAGTGGTTTCATTCTCTTTGTTAAGAATTCCAATAATTTTACACGTTAAACGCCATCAATTTTTATACTGTTCCGTTGAGGCCACGGGGTACACCGGTGACCGACAAGAAAATATCCGTTCAGGCCATGGGGTTCACGGGTGGCCGCGAGTAAGACCGAACTGCTTGATTTTTCAGTTTTTATCAAGAACTTTCTTACGTTAAATTTGACACAATTTATTACTATAGTTCTATCAAATATGAACTTAAAAATGTTTTGAATTTTTGACAAAATATGAAATTTGATGTGGTCCGTGCGCAAAGTTGAGTGTCGGCACATGGTTCCCCACGGCGTTTAACGTTTTAAAGGAAGATTATGAGATTGAATAGAAAAATCTGCAAAAGCATGTTTATTGTTTACTACATTTTAGAAAATGTGAACTCTTTTTGTTTTAAAAACAGCTTCAAGAATAAAGGAAACTGCATTACTGAGCTGTTGAAGGCATAATTTACTGCTATAAAAAATTTAACAAAATATAGTGAAAATAAGATTAATAGAAAATCATTACATATTTTATTTTGGCAAATTTGTTTTAAATATACTGATGAATACAAATACATTGAGGAATTTCGTTTTTTTTTTCAAAATTAATCTAATACGCAGACGAAGTTGCGGGCGCCAGTTAGTTCATGTAATAACTTGACTCATGGAATCGAGGCAGTAATTAGACTTACCTTTCGCGCCCTTCCCATTGTCAACATCAACCGTCATTGCGTAACTTCTATCTGTCAATAGAGGTGACAACTAATTCAAAATGGCCGCCATCGACATGCGACGTCGCGGAATTGTTACTTATTTTCGATGTTGCAATGAATTGAATAATATTGTGTTATAGTTTTAATATTATATCTATACTATATTAATGTTATGAAGAAAAGATTTGTATTTTTGTATGCATTGAAATAACTCAGAAACTACGCGGCCGATTTTAAAAATTCTTTCACTATTAAAAAGCTACGTTATCAGTGAGTAACGTAGGCTATGTGTTTTACTATTTTTTAATTTCACGCAGACGAAGTCGCGAGCAACAGCTAGTGTAAAATATAATAACTCATTAATTTTTTTACTAACAAATAATTTTGATAGTGCACTTAAAAATGAAAAATTGATTTCTTTACCTTTAAAAAAGTATAGTAAAATCTCATTTATATTTAGTTGAGCTGTAATATTTTATTATAAAAGTATTGGTTAGGTAATATTTTTACGGGGAATAATAATTTTCAAATAATAAACCGACATCCGTTTATCATTTTTGGACGGAACTGTTCTACCCTTTGAACAGGCTATGAAAATTTCACGCATAGATAAACTACAAAAGGAAATCAGTTGTGGGTTTTACAATTACGTTATTGTTGCCGTTATGGTAATCATAATCTCAACGAGTGTACTCACTTCATGGTAGTCCGGAACAGCATTGGAATACACTTGAGGACAAATAAAACATACTCGAATTATAATAATATGTTTATCTTTGATATGTTATAGTTTAGTTATATTTTTTGTTTCAATACATTTATAAAATATTTTACTCTAGTAAATTATATTACAGAATGTTCAACCTATAAAGTAACAGAGGTTGATGGTATTTAAGAATTATGTATTGCTTTTCTCTAGAGAGGAAGTTGATAAAGCGAAAGTTCAAAGATGTACTGAAATTAAATTAAATTCAGTTGTTATATTATGGATTTTTAATAACTAAATGAATTATCGGTAAACTAGCAAAAGGGCAAAAGCCCGCGACTCCGTCCGCGTGGAATAAAAAAACAAAAAAAAACAAAAGCAAGTAGCCTATGTGTTCTTCCAGACTATCCTCTACGTATATGCCGAATTTTATCGACATCCATCCAGCAATTTAGGCTACAAACTCTAACAAACATCCATCTAAACTTTCCCATTTATTATATACAAGCTTTCGCCCGCGACTCCGTCCGCGTGGAATTAAAAAAAAACAAAAGCGAGTAGCCTATGTGTTATTCCAGACTATCCTCTACGTCTATACCAAATTTCATCGAAATCCGTTCAGCCATTTAGGCTACAAACTCTAACAAACATCCATCCATCTATCCATCCATCCATCCATCGTAACTTTCGCATTTATAATGTTAGTATGATATCAGTGAAGTATGATATGATTACCTACTCTTTTAGTGCTATCTTAAGTAATTATTAATCAATTAGCTTACCTCCGCGAAGCCGTCAGCATGGAATTAAAAAGACAAAAGTAAATGACCTAAGTGTTCTACTAGAAGGTACTCTACATCTATGCCAAGGCAATTTAGGCTACAGACTCTAACAAACATCCATCCATATAAACTTTCGCATTTATAATATTAGTATGAAGTATGTTAGACATCAAAAGCGTCGGTGGCTCATTGGTTTAAGCACTTGACTTGTAATCTACAGGTCTTGGGTTCGAATCCCGCCGCCATGTACCAATGTGATTTTTCGATTTTTCGAATTTTCATATGTACATAATTTACCCGACGTTCTTACGGTGAAGGAAAACATCGTGATGCAACCTGCACATATCGGCGAAGAAATTCAAAGATATGTGTGAAGTCAACCAACCCGCACTTGGCCAGCGTGGTTGACTATGGCCTAGTCACCCTAACTTTAGGGTAGGCTCCGAGCCCCTCGGTGGGGACGTATAGTGAGCTGGTATGATGTTAGACATCTAGTCGCATTACTATCTTCGATAGATAGTACGACTATATGCTATAGTATTCATTGGATAAATATAGAAGTTCCACGCCAAGTTACCAATAGAACTGCCATCATTAATGGGTGGAAAATCACGACATTTCTATTAATAACATAGCTCTCGTCTCCATTTGCCTCGTGATTTCAGTACATTTATGATATAAACGAATAACATAATAATTTGGAAAGAACAAGTTCGTGTACAAAACGGACGTATATTGATAAAAAAACATCAAACAAACCGGCCCGGGTGAGCGGTGTCCATAAAGATTCGTATAGAAACCGTGCCTAATCCAGTATTTTTTTTTTAATATTTTCGATCGTAAACTCAGCGCACGCGATAACCTGATTATTCACGAAGTTTTATTGTCTTTACTAATTAATACTAGAGAAGTGAGTTTTTCTAAAAACTTGTAGCGTGCAATTCATTTGTCTGTTTTGTCACGCCAATCCAAGACGTTGTCTTGAAGTTAATTTACTAAGTTTCACATTAAAACAGAGAAAAATGTAGCAGAACTAATATAAAGCCAAAAAAGAAATGGTTATGTACGTTTAAAACCAGTAAAATAAGCAAAGATATGCGAATCTTATTTCAATCTAGCTGTTGCCCGTAACTTCGTCAGCATGGAATTTTCAACGTTGCATTTTTTATATAAGAAAAGGGGGCAAACGAGCGGCGGGAACACAGAGGTGGTTAACGAAGGCCATGGACATCCGCAACACCAGAGGAACTACAGGTGCGTTACCGGCCTTTGAGGGTATGGTGGGCTAACTTCTTGAAGGACCTTAAGTGGTACTGGTTTGGAAATATCGCCGAGGACAGACCGTTCCACATCGCGGCTGTGCGAGGCAGAAAGTTCCGCGAAAACTGCACAGGTGTATGTTGTATGTTGCATATCAATATGCCAGTATTTATCAGCTACCTTCAGTTAAAAATCCCGTAAAAAACGGTCCAGCTGTTTCAGGAAGGTCCAGGAATTTTAAGAATAGATTTTCGTCACAAGCCACGCAATTATATGTTAACGTGCAGACACTCCAAATTTATTATTTCTTAATTTATTTAATACTTTTTCCACAAATATTACAATATTCAATATTACAGTATTCATTGTATAGAAAATTGTTCTTTCGGTTCTTTGATCAGTTAGTTGTCCAAACCGAGGTTTTATCGATGTATGATTTGACCGATATTGTACAATATTAAGCGATTTCTGTCATCGAGTGTATGGAGCTACAAATTTATGCATAATCACCTTCATTCAAAATATCAAAAACATTGACATGGGACTTGGAAAACAACAGTAAACTTTGTTTTTAATCCACAAGTCCAGTGAACCATTGACTCGAGCTGTCTCTAATGAATACTTAATAGTATTTTATGGGCTCACAATTATTTATAGAGTTTTTCATGCGTTCTCATGGGGCCCTTCCGTTTCGGATCAGCAACTCCAATGCTTTCTATACTTTCCATGACTTAACCAGTTAACAATAATAATACTAGCTTTCGCCCGCGACTACATTCGCGTAGAGTTAAAAAAAAACCAAAAGTAAATAAGCTAATTGTTCTGATAGACTTCTCTCTATATTTATGCTAAATTTTATCGAGATCCGTTTAGCAGTTTACGCTATAAACGCTAACAAACCTATACTTTCAATCTTTCGAATTCATAATAGTAGGATTGTTTTATTTTTGTATTATTTAAAACGGCCTTCTTGTTGCTAATCTTGCAAACGACGTTACTAAGTCGCTATTCATCTGTCTTTTTGGACGAAAACAAGCAAAACTAATTAAAAATCATGCCTGATTCACACTTGAACAGTACAGTTGGACATCATACTTCATACTAATATTATAAATGCTAAAGTTTAGATGGATGGATGCATGGATAGATGGATGGATGGATGGATTTTTGTTAGAGTTTGTAGCCTAAACGGCTGAACGGATCTGGATGAAATTTGGAATAGATGTAGAACGTAGTCTGGAAGAACACATAGGCTACTTACTTTTGTTTTTTTTTAATTCCACACGGACGGAGTCGCGGGCGAAAGCTAGTAATTCAATAACTGAACTGGCATAATGAATACTATCTGGTACAAGTGAGTCTATGCAATCCATGCCAGGCCTGCGCTACTGTCAAATTGTTCTGGCCAAGTGTCAGCATTAGTAGAAAGGAGTAGTTTCAGATCTCAGTAAAAACAAAAGCCAAACGTGGGTTACAAAATTGTTCTTTATAGAGGCTTAAGACTTTTTAGTTGCAGGCGTTATAGTTGATCTTGTATAAAAGTATCAAATTTATAAAGTCGATTCTACAAAAAAAAAACATCAATTAATTTATAACGTGCTATTATTAAATACTAATGAATAAAGTTAACTGTAATAATTTTCAATAAAAATTTACACCAATTAGTTGACTCCTAAACATTATTATTACTGGCAACAACAATCATCGGGTACGTAAACAAACAAAAAAAAAAACAAAACGATTTGACCCGACCTTTTGTAGGCGCCGTCGAGAGATGTGGGACCAGAAAGGACTCGAAGATGAAAGGAGACGGTTAATTGAACAAACTGTAGGAGTGAAAGGGTTAATAGATGTTGTAATTAACACAAAGATCTTGCCGAAAAAGGTTTTTTATTTATTTATATTCGTTTCAATTCTTCGGGGTCATTTGTTTTAATGTTCCGACTTTTCTCGGGTTAGTCGAGTAAAGAATTGGTCCCTTGAATGGGATTATGTTGGAGGCGATACCCAATTAGTTTTTTTTTTATGAAATGTGTAAACGATTATAAAAACATCCTGTATTTTCAGATGAATGTATGCTAGGAATAGTCAACGAGCTATAAACCTCGCCAAAGTTCTTAAGTCCCTTTTAGAAGTTCATAAAGTTGATAAATAAACTTTATTTATTATTTATTTTGATATTTAAGTCTTATTTAGTGCTTTATTTAAAGTTAACTTTTTTTTTATCGCGTAAATGTGAAAACCATCAAATCAACTTTAAATCTTAAGTTCTGTTTATTTTATTAGATACCAAAAAATTACTATGAGGTAGAATTTGCATACAAACATTTTTCTTCTTCTTCTTAAAGTGCCATCTCCTTTTGAAGTTCGGCGATCTTCAGGGCAACTTTAAACATGCAAACATTATTGTTACCAAAAAATTAAAGCTTAAATTCAAACCGTGTAATAGTAAAAAAGTTTGTAAAAAGCTCCAAATTCTGTAAGCTATAAAGCTTTGTTGGCCACACGAGCCGCGCCGCCCGTGCGCCTCATCGACCGGTTAAGGCCACTTCATTGGATCAATTGACCGTGTCGGCGGCTAAATTGTTTTCCAGAAAACTTACCATATACCGAACGAACTCTCGTGACCCCGTGGGAGTGGGCGGCCGCCTTTCGAAATGTCTAAATTTTTTATACCTACAACCGTTACGCATCATCGGTCGCTATCAAGGTATGCACTGACTACGGATGTCTGTGCTCGCGTATTATTATTGAAAAGAAAATAAATACACAAAATCATTATTATTTATGTCAACAGCTAGAAGACA
>LD688989.1:2251490-2266385 GCA_003118335.3 Papilio memnon
ATTGCTAGTATTTTTTAAATTGAACAAAACTGTACTTTAATTTTATAATCTACATTTGGATACAATTGGAAATGTGACGTGATAGTGAATAATACTCCTACTACCGATAGTAAATTAATACGGTTCACATAATATAACAGTTTCTTAGATAAAAAATGAAAGGCGCGAATGAAAAGGGCGACCGCACACTACAATCGAACGGTGGCGCGATACAAAAAATCCCATTTGTGATCATCGGTACCGTCGTGTCAGAACGAAATGATGATGGATGGTCGTCACAGCGACTACCGTGGGTTAATTCGAATTACAACACGAATGAGGCGCTGTGACGAATGTCCAAGTGTACCAACCTCAATGTGCCGACGTCTAACTTTTTAAACTTCCCGCCCTTCCATGTGAATGTGTTCGATAATTAAATTTAAAATAAGAATTAAATGTTATAGCACAGACTATGAAACAGTCCATTTCTTGAACTATTGATATCGAATTAAATTTGATAAAATATTAAAAGTAAAAATATCGATAATTAATACACATCCTTGTTTGATTTTGAACGCCCATAATGAAAATATATTACGGAACATGCTTATTTGTTTCCTAGTTTATTGTGGCTCCTTTAAACACCGAATAACCTTTTGGCAAATGTTATCAGCGTAAATAACATCTAATATAAAATGTCACTTAAATAAATACTTATTTGACAGTCTCTTCATAGGGTTAGATCCTGTTATTATGTTTGTGTACATTCTATGTTTATGTCCTGTGTTATAGATTTATATATCTATAATATGTCTATGTAAATACGTGCCAAGCTTAGCAGCACAGAGCGGACCACATAGCCAGTAACCGAACCAATGACGTCGTAAGTAGTAAAATGCAATGTCATCAGATCAAATGTTAGTTGAGATGACTTTCGAATTTCGAGATCCAGTCCCCGATTGGCTGTCAAACTTCAACCGTCAACCAATGGCCGCTCGTCAAATCTCATGACTCTGCGGTTTCAGTACAATTGCTATAGAAAAAAATAAAAGCGAGATATGAATAAAAAAATACATATCGGCTTCCGTTAAAGTGGCGGCTCCTGTCTTTTTGTTAGGCTTTGATTGAGGTCTCGCCGCGTCTTTGTGACTCACTGACATCTTAAAAAGATACTGTCTGAACTTTTATCGTAAATGACTATAGCCTGTCATCTGGATTTCCACCTGGGATGTACTTTGATGAAGAGTTTGAAAAGCATTTTGTATTATTTCCTTTCTTAATACATTAAGTGAATTAGATAACATTGTTTTTCATAAAGGCATTTTAAGCTATCAATAAGGATGTCTTAAAACAAAAATGAAAACAAAGCCAAGCAAAGAAAGGTGAAAGTGCACGAAAAATATTTTTTTTAAAGTTTTTTATTCAGGAATCAGTAATCAGGAATACTATTCTTCAAAGTTCTTTCTAACTTAATAGTATAATTAAAAAGTTCTTCAAAAGTACCTTTTATTAAAACTCAATCGAAATGAACTACCGTAGAGTTCTATCGGCAATAACCCTTCCCAGCAGGTATCTTCAAAGGGGGTGACCGCGTTTCTAAATAAAACACAAAACGATTCTAAATTGAAAAATTGTTTTCAATTGTCGACAATTAACTTCCATTGAGCGACATCGTTCCGTTCTAATTTTATTGTTTTAGGTAAAAAAACAACAAATTGCTCAACTGCTATACTCGTATATGTTGCCTTCAGCGTTACTTGTTAGTTCCCAATTTAATCATGGTTACTGGTATATTTCGTTATGACTACACCTCTCGTATGTTTTATAGTGCGTAACCAAAGTAAAACACAAAAATTTTTGAATTGGTCGCGTTACTTTCCCAATTTTTCAAACAATTGCACATCGACTATGCTTAATATTTCAATAGCCATGATTTCTAGATGTCAATAATCCTCACCGGGTGCTAGACACGTTATAACAGTCGACATGATTTGAAAGCCTGATGTTTATGGTGACCTGAAGTGTTTTATAGAAGCATCGATTGTTAAGTCTTTCTGACTACTCATTAACCTAGCGTTACACTAGACTGCGTATAAGTGATTAGTTTTTTTATAATATATTTAATAGTGCAGGAAAGGTACATGTTTTGTTTGCAGCATAGCTGCGCACTGTATCGGTAGAGGAATTCATAAGATTTCATTACGATTACGCACCACGTCCGGACCTGAGAATGAATGTAATGAATAAATAATGAATAGTTCTTTGTGAATAAAATGTAATAACAGTTTCACACGAAGATAGAACAGCAGGACTAAATGCTGCCAATATTTGTAAATACATTTAATCATCGTAGACCGAAAATTACGAACCAAAACATATGCTCGAAAACAACTAAAGAGAGCTTATAATATTCGTGCAATTTTCGTAACGCTATCGAAAAATCCTGTCTTAGATTTTTGCAGAACGTTACCAGTACGTTCGCCAAACTATCACGCTAATATTCGAGATAGAACCTTTGACAGAGTTTTGTTTCTCCTTTACGTACAGATAGCAGTACTGACGGTTACGTGTGATTCGATGGAAAAATAAATAAAAGCACCTGTGGATGTCCACTCTAATACTAATATGATATTAATCTCATTGGTATGAACGCAGTCCGAGACAGAACAGCACTGTTCAATTGCAATACTGTATTGTCTACTGTTCTACCTACGTGTGAATCTAGCGTAACGCCCATGTGATGTGAGACATGCCAGTAGCGTTGTACCAACATGTCCAGGTAAGATCATAGGGAAAATTGGCGGTAAAATTAATGATTCATATTTTTTTAGGCAAATTTTACATTTAATGAAAGTGTAATTTAAAACATTGAGTTTGTTGATTTCTTTAGTGTTTATTACGTAACGTAAGATGTTGAAAGTCATAAGTATAAGATATAGAAAAAAACTATGTTCTAAATAGTAATAGTAAAGGATAATATTAAACTAACCTAACCTTAAAATTTATTAAAAGTAGTCAATAAATTTGAACATAAGTGTTTGTCTTTGCCTTTTAATTTTTTTTAAAAAAGGAATTAAAAAAGTATGGTTTACAAACTGTTATAAATACCGACGTAATACATATTTGAATAATAAAAAGTCAATATTAAAGATAATCAAGTATCAATCAGTATCAAGTTCGTTGGCCGTACAAAACTTCCTGTCAGCACTTGTCTGCATAACTGTACTTAGTCGGGACCACTTAGTACTAAACACTAACAAGCCCCGGGCAGCTGGCGCCGTCATACATCAACTTATCTTACACTATCACTACGCAACTTACCTGCCATTAAATACTAGCAACCAAAAGTCAAAGAATTAAATTACCTTCCCACTTACAATCGAATATCGCACAACTACAACGTATTGCTATGATAAGTTTTTCTATTAGAATTTTGACCGTCAAATGAAAACAAATTAATCTATACTAATATAATAAAGCGTAAACACACACTTCTTTGTTGTCTAAGACGTCAGCAATTACAGCATATTTTAGAATAATTCTTTTTTAAATAAAAAGCCCTACACTTACGTCACGCCTTAGGCTATATATTTTCACACCATTAAACTTAGGGGGTAAATATTTTGGATAAAAACCCTAATGTGGGAAAGAAACCATAAAATGCTGCCAACATCAAGGAAGCAAGATTGCCATGGTTTGTCATCATGTCATGTCATTTTGACGTTTGCAATTGGTAATTTGACAAATGTAAACAATAAAATAAAGCTTTTATAGTTTCACGCGGATGAAGCCGCATTCGAACAGCTAGTAGGAAATAAAATTCATGGACTGTACTTCAATAGTACAATCAAGTACAAAGAAAACTTTGTGTATTCTTTTTTAGTACACTATACTATCTAGATTAGGTATATTATCAGATGCTATCCTAGTTGGTTTGTATTCATATAGTTAAATCACAGAATTTGTGTTCTTTCCTCTAATTGTAGGTCTATTTAAAATTGTTCTTTTCTGGACCAAGATTTTATCGAAAGATAAATAAATTCTCGATTCGTTTTACAATTACAGGGACCTTATGTTTTACTGAAATGTAAAAAACCCTTGATAATATTTAAGAAGCATGTCGTTATAAAAAATATGACTCGAGTCACGAAATCGCCTTCGGATATTCTGATCGATCAATGCAACATTCCTAGAAGCGACTCAATCACCTTGATACTTTTCTTTAAATCAACGTCTATTTTTTAAATAGCAAGAATTCCATTTTTTATTAATTCAATGTCTACTAAATACTACTGATTAAGTTTAGAGTCACCCTAACTTAGGGTAGACTTCGAGCCCCTCGGTGGGGACGTATAGTGCGCTGGTGATGATGATGAAGTTTAGAGTTAAAAATTGTGTTGATCAAATTTAGGTTGTGTGAATAACCTTGTGTGAACTTGAAAAGATGGGAATGAAAAACATGTCTTTATTCGTTTCAATTATTAAAAAGATATGTTCGTAGATATTTAGAACTAAAGGTGTATAAGCTTAAACCTCTCTAGATTAAGGACGCCTTACATTTTTTCGGAAAATGAAATAAAAACTGTTATGAAAAAAGGTACAAAATCTTATACGCGTCTATTTCTGTGCCTAATCTTTGAATATCATTTATTTAATTACTATAGTATTCTACGGAGTCTAATTATAATAAAGTTTTCCCTCGACTTAACGACTGGAAGTATAAAGTTTCTATCAACTTCTCGAACGACAGAAATTAAACTCGGCGAACGCAACGAACGATCAAACCGTCGCGTTAGCTAAAACTTTTGCTTTCTCTTTATAATTATTCAAGACATTTATGTCCTTAGAAAATCTTTAAAACTTTAATTAAATTTACAATGAACCTGGCGTTATAATGCCACGAACATTAAAGTAGTTCCGTATGTACAATATTCTCTATGGTCAACGGGAACCAAATAAAATTTTGTTAACCTATACCCCTTAATTCGATAGTATGCAGTGTAAAGAACTAATTAACAAAAATATTACAGCATTTTTCCTGTACTTATTTCGTATCCAAAAATAAGATTTTACTAAAAAAACTGTTTTTTTTTTTTAAGAAAAACTCCGTCGAATTAAAGGGTTAACATTAAGTGCGTGGTTAATGTGAGAACGTGGACAGTAGTAGTCGCAGTAACATAATAAGGGACAACGATATGTATAACATTTTGCACTACGTCACACCAGCCAGTGACCATAAGGCATGCAACTGTACCGAAATATCGCGAGATCACGGTAGGGTTCATGGTAAGAATATCGTTCCTTACGAGTATTACATTTGTCATCGTGGATGTCTATGGTCGTTTAAAGTCACGTGAATAAATCTTCGTGAAATAAAAATACTTCAGCACTAACAAATTCATTTACTTCACCGTTTGTGTTCTTTTAATCTGTATTTTCAATTACAAATCAGTAAATTAAAACGGTTCGCACAAGTTTGGTATTTCTCTTGTTTTATGTACGGTTTTAAACTTGACTTAATTACGGTTTTATTGAGGGGCTCGCTTCAACCGGTTCCAGTGTCGTGGGTATATTTGGTGATATTGACTTTTGTTTTCTTTAATAACAGTTTAACAATCGACTTTAAATTGAATGCAAAAAAGATGAAAGAAATTCAAGGGATACTAAAAAATAAAGGACTTAAGGAGCGTAAAGACGGAAATGCGCATGACAGTAAAACAGGGTAGTAACTGGCATGACAGCTGCCACGTGCCAGCTTCTGCTCAAAAAAATCTAAAGAGACTATCTAATTGTTTAATTAAAACAATTTGTGGTGTTCCTATTACATCACATTTTTTAAAACAACAATAACACGTTCATTAAGATAAAGTAAAAAGAAAGTCTTCGCAACGCGCAGTAAATTTTTAAATAAATAAATTATATCTTGATCGCAACGTCAAATAAATAAACAGCGAACACTTTATTTTATACATCCAACACCTCAAACGTGGTCAATAAAAAATATAAAGTGATACGAACCGACAAGCGGTAAGCGGAGCAAATCTTCCGATCTGCAAGATTACCAATATCCCGTAGTTAATAAAAGCCATAACTCTGAGCCGGTCCGGGATTCGACGCCGACGCGACCTGATTTTTGTTCGTCGATGAAAACGGTAGATAAATGTAGCAGCTAGATTATACCGACGACGACATAACGTTTGATTATAATCGCAGATAAATATAGACTGCCCCTTATCATATCATTTATTAAGCAAATAGGCTGCGGTAGGCGTCTGGTAAATGCTATAAGATTTATAAGTCACTAGCTTTCGCCCGCGACTCCGTCCGCGTGAAATTAAAAAAAAAACAAAAGTGAGTAGCCTATGTGTTCTTACAGACTATCCTCTAGGGCTATGCCAAATTTCATCGATATCCTTTCAGCCGTTTAGGCTACAAACTCTAACAAACATCCATCCATCTAAACTTTCGCATTTATAATATTAGTGAGATTAATAAGATGTGCCAAAGTTGACCAACACACTTGTCGCATCATAGAGTTTAAAGTTTAATCATTTACTTACATATTTTTCCCGCGAATTCGTTTCCGCGCATAAAAAAAAATATTACGTCGCCTGTGTCCTTCCATACTATGCTCTACATCTGGGTTAAGTTTCATCGAGAATCATTAGCCTGTTTTAAAGATAGTAACAAACGTATTTCCAATACAATATCTCTTTTTTAAGTAAGATGACAATATTTCTTTGTCCAAGTCAAGTCGCAAACGTTGTTACCGTTTAGGTGAATGTCTTCATTTCATTGCTTTATAATTAGAAAAACGTTGTAATACTCTATGGGCACTTGACGAGGCACAGAGTAAGAAGGTGGGAGATAGATAGATAACGGTTAGTCAAGGACGTGCGGCTGTCTATTGTATGCTAATCTTTGGAAGCGTAAGGGTGACCATATTGCTTAATTATTTTTTAGTATCTAATAAAAACATTGATATCGGTAAAACGATATAAATTACTACTTAATTTAGTTAAAATGTTCTTAAGCTTCTTTGTTAAGTTATATTTAATCATTGATTGATTGATTGATTAAGGGAATTCTATGAGTGAGTTGAAAGAAATAATTCTATATTAAAATTGAAACGGTCTCTTAAAACATCACGTTTTGAGAAAAAATAAAATCAGCTTTTTCCTGCGACTTCGACCTCGCGGAATTAAAAAAAGTAAAAAACTTAGCTTATTTTTTTAAAGTGTTATATAAGAATTTACGAAGTCGTTCTAGTAGTTTATGAGTTAATTATAATACATACTAATATTTCATCATACTTTAATATTATAAATGCGAAAGTTTAGACGGATGGATGTTTGTTAGAGTTTGTAGCCTAAACGGCTGAACGGATTTGGATGAAATTTGGTATAGATATAGAGGATAGTTTGGAAGAACACATAGTCTACTCACTTTTGTTTTTTTTAATTCCACGCGGACGGAGTCGCGGGCAAAAGCTAGTTTTATAATATTAGTATAAATATTAAGTACAATGTATACAATTCTGACACATTTATTCTTAATACACGTATTAAAGAAGGGTTTTTGTCATATTCCAGCATCTGTAACTAATTCGTTTACTTAAATCCGACAGCGTCTGTCAAGTTAGCTTACAAACCAGCTTTATAGAACTTTAAGACATTGTCAATTTAAATCTTGAACCCACCGCTTAGGGACAAATATGTCTTATGCAATTTTTTTTTAATTAAATTCTTAACATTTTTTATATGTAAAAATGTAATAAAGTTTTCTTTTTGTTCTGTGTCAATTAACAACATTTTTTCAAATTAAAATATTCACGTTGAACCATTTTTTCATTAATTCCCAAATTGAGTTAATTGTTTACCGTAAAACTTTTATATTTCATAACGAAGAATAAAGAAAATAAACATTTATGAAAAACACTAGCTTTCGCCCGCGACTCTGTCCGCGTGGAATTAAAAAAAAAACAAAAGTAAGTAGCTTATGTGTTCTTCCCGACTACATTCTACATCTATGCCAAATTTCATTCAGATCCGTTTAGCAGTTTAGGCTACAAACTCTAACAAACATCCATCCATCCATCTAAACTTTCGCATTTATAATATTAGTAAGACGTAATTCTGTATTTAATTCGAACTTTTATTACGTAATATTCAATGGTTAAGATTGTTTTAATTTCAAAAATGGATTGCAATTTTAACGACATTTTTTAAAATTTCCTTAGATAAATAGTTAGAAGTAATCGTAAAAATATATCGAGATTGGTTATTGACAACTTACACCATGGTGCGTTGAAGTCTTTTTTACTAAAATTTTCTCTACATAAAACACGCTCTGTCCCGGATATCCGTACGTTCGTACCTTCGTAGTCACCGCAGTCGTCTCGCTGCATGAATTAGTAGGTAGGAAAGCTTATAAAAACTGGCCGCTGCGGTGCCAAGGGAAAACACAATGCAGTTTTGTACTCGTCTCAGTTTATTCTACCAGTTTTATATAATTCTACAATACTTTAGTCGTTTATTTCAGAATTCACCAGATGATAGACAAGACCTATGGAAAATATTCTATGTTCAAAATATCTTATCTTGTAACTCATTGAAAATTATTTTACTATTTATAGTTGTTCACGACTTCGTACGCGTGAAATTAAAAAATAGGAAAAACATAGCCTATGTTATTCACTGATAACGTAGCTTTTTTATGGCGAAAGAATTTTTAAAATCGGCCCAGTAGTTTTTGAGTTACTTCAATACATACAAATCTTTCCTCTTTATAATATTAGTATAGATTAGGTAAATAATGAAATCAGATTATCTTTAAAAATAATTATAATGGTTTTACGAAGGTACATACTGTAAATTTACTTCGTATAAAATATTAAGTATCAACGCAAAAGTCATGTTCATGCACTTTTGTAATTTGATGTGAAGATTTAAAAAATGGTTTTAATTAATTATTATTACTTTAATATAGACCATAAAAATACGTAAGCTCTTTCTGTTGTCACAGATTAAAATATGCAGATTAAAAATTTCACTTTTTAATATTTTCAACTGTATTCACAGAAGTAACTGCATATTACGGAAGAAGTTATTTTTAAATTTGTATAAATAAGGAGGTTATATTGTATCTAGAACGTTTAAATATAGATTATAAAACAAACAATTTAAAACTGGCACATAAAGTTTTGTTCGCTGTATACATGATAAAAAATAAATGATATAGAAATAAGAAAAATGCACATTTTTAAATAGCACACTGAATTATGCATTTTAATTTTTATTGGTAATACACCTGATGCATTTCAATGATAAAGACTTTGAGACTATAGTACGATACAAGTAGCAGTATCTACAATCGATTTTGGACTTTGTTATTAAAAACTTTAAGCTTAATTTGTTTTAACCGTGATATTATAAAGCAAAATGTTATAGGAATAACAGCATTTTTCTTGAATCCCGCAAAAATTCCGTTGTTGAGAATTGAGATGGTTATTTTTCAAAATGGTATTTTTTAATATTTATGAATTCGCTTTAAAACTGATAATGTTTTACATAGACCAAGTTAGCGTTCATTTCAAAGTAAAGTCAAAACGTGTTTATTCATTCAGTGATTTAAAAAAATGCTACAAGCTAACTTTAACAAAGAAAATCTATTTTGTATTTTATAGCCTAAGTTAGATGTAAGTTAGTCTTTGAATTATTTATATTTTTACTGCAGAATTTTCTAGTTATAAAACAACAATGTTGGCAAGACGCACCGAATTAAAAAAAATATCTGACTTGTAACTTATAATTGTTTTTCTTAGAAAGTATCGAAAGGAAGTGAGATTTGTAGAGTGAGAGAAGGTAGAGACAAAATACGGTTCAAGTAAATGTGTTTGATAAATTCTGTAGATGATATAAAATAATTTATTCCAACGAACACTCGGATAATAATAATATGAATCGTTCAGATACTTAAAGTGAAGCTACTGGAGATTTTTGGGGTTTTTCCGTTCTGTTGTAATCAGCCTTATTCTAAGAAGCATTATTTTTACATTTGGCAATAATAAAAACCGTTGCAGTTTTACAAGTGAAGACACGGTTTCTTTTTGTATTTAAGCAGTTTCTATATTTATATTACCACTCGTTATGTTCTTATAATTAAGTACAAAACTAGTTTAGACTAATTGATAAAGAAATGATGCAATATAACGACTGGGTGACTTGATTTTTTTTAAAGTTCGCATTTTGCAAACACTGGCCGTTAATACTTTTTTGCCAATAAAGTTAGATTCCGAAAATTAAAAAAATAAAATTCGAAGTGTAGATTTTAAAAATGGAATTCCTTATCGAAATTTAAATTTTTACCATCAGACCTACTTTAAAGTTGTTTCGAGGTGAGGGCATATCAGCCGTTCGTATGTCATGTTCGTATGATTACGACCGGAAATGTCGGGTCGGCACAAAAAGTGTTCCATATCGCTGGTTGCGAGTCAAAACATCGCCACTCGTTTACTGTTAGCCACCAAAGTGCCTTGAATCTGAGCGTAAAAAAATATTATTTTTTATTTCTAAACTTACAAAGATGTTGCCATGTTATCTATACTATAATATTATAAAAGGAAAGATTTGTATTTTTGTATGTATTGAAATAACTCAAAAACTTCTGGGCCGATTTTAAAAATTCTTTCACCGTTAGAAAGGTAATTTATCTGTGAGTAACATAGGCTATATTTTTATTTATTTTTCGAGAGCGAAGTGGCGAGCAACAGCTAGTCAAATACAATCTGTTTGCATTACCCAACATTTTGTCATTCTTCTTTTGTTTTCAAAAAAATATTAACTACTATATTCATATCTGGCTTTCGTGTACCTGTTAATCAACGTTCAAATGTTAAACTGCAACTAACATCGGAAATGCTAAGCCGGATACCACACCAGATTTACAAGTACTATTAAACTAGTCATAAATAACATATGTTTGTAAATTGAGGTTTTTACGACTAACGGTAGTATTATCATAACTGAATTAATGCAAGTGCTAGGTATTACTAAATAAAAGCTAATATAGATAATTATATTTGACTTTTTTACAACATAAATGACTAGCTGTTGCGAGACTTAGTCCACGTGAAAAAAAATATAGCCTATGTTACTCACTGATAACGTAGCTTTTTAATGGTGTAAGAATTTTAGAAATCGGCCCAGTAGTTTTTGAGTTATTTCAATACATACAAAAAATCTTTGCTCTTTATAACATCAGTGTAGAATATTTGATTCCGATGTAATCATAATTGCATTTTACAAATTGGTACAGTTGCATTTGTCTTGTTAGCAACATGCTTTTGTTTTACGAAGGGTCAGATTGTACTGGTCTTCCATACTCTAGTAGCCGTCATATCTAATTACACTCCCTTCTTAAGTATATCCCCTTTCACATAATAAATTCATACCTTCTTCGGTCTTCCTCTAGCTTTAATTTTAACAATTTCTTGTACAATGTTGTACAACTTGATGAATACTGTTATCTTTGTTAATTATTTTTTTAATAAAATAATAAGTATTCGGTGGATGTAAGTCACGCAATTAATCATAATAAAGTGTAAATTAATGTCCTGTAAAATTTGCATTAAAACATTTTTATGTAGGAATAAGAACAATCGTATTAGCGTAAGATACAAAAAAATAACTAATTCCAAATGAATATAGTTTCTAATTTGCTTTAAAAAATTAAAATAAGTAGACGTGCTTTAAATTATTAACAAACCAAACTTCATGAATAAATTAAGGAAAACATTAAAAAAACCGTTTCATTTATTTCATTACTAACTTTCGCCCGCGACTCTGTCCGCGTGCAATAAAAAAACAAAAGTAAGTAGCCTATGTGTTCTTTCAGACTATTCTCTACATCTGTTCCAAATTTCGTCGTGATCAGTTCAGCGGTTTAGGCTACAAACTCTAACAAACATTCATCCATCTAAACTTTCGCATTTATAATATTAAGTAACATTAGGATAGTTGTTTTCATACAGCATTGTCAAAAAAACTACTTAATATAATTACATTCACACATTCTTATTAAGATGTTAAGATAATAAAACATGAATTTAAAAGTTTCGGAATCCTTTATTGCTTTGATTTCAAATATATTTTGTAGCACCTTTTAAATGAATGCTACAGTTGTTATATACGCATTATAATATTAAATGGCTTTATCATCGCCCTGCGTCAGTCTCCATGTTGTAAATTTTAACTTGGACCTAGCTGCATTCATTATGAGTATATGTAGGGTTAGCAAGTCACATAAATGTCACTATATCTATCTATCTATACATATAATATAATATAACAAAATTGGAGTGTCTGTAATATCAAAAGAAATATTCCATATTTCGGGAAGATGATGTATTTGCGTTGCTGATATCGAAAATCGCATTTAATTTTATTTTGTCTGTCTGTCCGCAAGCCGCGTTTGTTCCGGGTAATCTTCAAAATGGCTTTGCCGATTTTGACCGGACTTTCAGTGAAGGGTAACTGATATAGACGGGCATATTATAGACTACTTTTTTTTTATTCCGCCCTGTCAAAATGGGAGGACCGGTTTGGACGGGGCTTTGACTGGAAGGAAGCTGTTTAAAGGTAGATGCACAAGGGAATGATCTGTGCTAACGAAGTTTGTTGGCGACAGCTCGTCTCAAAAATAAAATTGTGATATAACTGGATTTGTAACGGTTTTCGTTATTTTGTGTATCTGTAATGCCAGCTGATCTTTAGCTGTCTGTTATTTTTGGTTTATTGTATCTTAACATAGAAGGCCAGTCTCTGTACTTGTTGACGAGATCCAAATTAAAATATTATCTACGATTTTTTTACTAAAGGTCAAATTGTAATTAAAAGTATTATTTTTTAGTTCATAGTTCCGTTCAACATGATGAAGACAACTTGTTTATTTTCTAACAATTAAAATTACTGAGATTTTTCCTGTTTCAAAATAAAATAAACAAAAAATATTTTTGCTGTCGGTACGTGCATCAGAGAATTATCACGCTTGAATCAACGTGTGTGCCTGTGTGCAATGATGAATACAAAACTACAAATGTAGTTGTTTCCTGCAATTAAAATGTGTACTTTATTATATTTATTACTTTTCTTAGGGACAATAAATATTCTTATACTATTCTAAGAAAATCCACTTTCTAATCGTTTTTACTCTTTGTCTTTTATTCTTTGCCACTGTCAATTCATCGTTCACTTCACCTCATGCTTTCTTCCTTGGAACTCAGTCATCTTGAAGTCATTCCTTGATTTACCATCTTTTACGCATTAATCTTTCTTCAAGCCGACCTCTACCAAAATATTTATCTACCCACATTCATATTAAAAACTTGAATTAGGGAGAAAACTCCAACTGGACTTTATTTTTCCTTAGAGAAGCCCATCTAGACTACCAAAGATGATTAGAAATTCCATGATATTTAAAAACATTAATAAAAGCACGATCCGACATTCTTTAAAATACGCCTTGTTTTGCGTAACGACAAGAAAAAGGATGCAAATATATTATTCACGTGTGTACGAATAGGACGGAGAGCATTCGCTGCCTCAAGGCAAACAACGTTTACTTACCGTCGCTTTTCCAACAATACAAATGTGTTGTATATACTTTAGTAGCTTCTTAAGGACTAAACGTCTGTGCTCGACACCGTGTCTCCTCGTGTTTGGATATGCAGCTGTTTTCTCGATTTCCGAGTATTTAAAATCATTCCTTTTGTTTTATCGTCTCCTAGTACTATGAATACTACATTCAGAAGAGGAAAAAATTCATTTTTATTAAAGCAATTTCAATTTCCAAGATTCAGTACATACTAGTACAATCCAGTACTTATAACTCCTAAATTTGGAAATCTTACCTATATTAAATAACTAGGTTTCGCCCGCGAATCCGTCCGCCTCGAATTAAATGAAACAAAAGTAAATAGTTTTTGTTTCACCAGACTATCCCCTACATCTATGTCAAATTTCATCAAGATCCATTCAGCATAGGCTACAAAATCTAACAAACATCCATCCATCAAAACATTCTCATTTATAATGTTAGTAAGATAAACATGTGAATGTGACATTAACATAATACGCACTTTAGAGTCGCAAGCCCCAAAATTATTTGTCAAAATATATCGGTACTGTTTGTATTTGCCGTCTATGCCACCTCTAAAGCGTTAATCAGTTGAAAGTCTATATGCTTTGATACGTAATTTTATATGTGCAGGAGCGAAGTCTAGTATTAAGTAAGAAATGAAATACAAAGATAACAAAAAACACTTGTTTACCTATTCTTGTTACTTACTCATAAATCATAAGACTTAATTTCCTCGTATTAAGTTGCATAATAAGGGCAGTTGTGTTAAATTGGGGTCAGCAGAACTCGTTTCGCGACCCGCCTTGATGTCGAATCACATCAGAACTGTACTTTGAATTTCAATCCAATATGCATTCAGGTAATATGAGCCAATCTTACTAATATTATAAATACAAAAGTTTGGATGGATAGATGGATGTTTTTTAGAGTTTGTAGCCTAAACAGCTGAACGGATCTTGATGAAATTTGGCATAGATGTAGAGGATAGTCTGTAAGAACACATAGGTTACTTTTTTTGTCTTTCGTAACTTCGTAATTCGATTCGTAACTTGATCAATTTACAATCTCACTAGGTATATTATGAACTGATAAATCTTTAATTCTTAACATTTAACGTAATACAAGGAAAATGTCAGTTTATCATTTGACGATAAACTATGGAGGCAGAGTGGCAGATAAAACTGTTTTTAATCTCATAATATAAAATTATATTATACTAATATAATAAAGCGTAAACACACACTTCTTTGTTGCCTAAGATGTCAGCAATTATAGCAT